>JAQZBX010094996.1:0-11964 GCA_029593785.1 Cabassous unicinctus | reverse complement strand
TGCCCTCACAAGGAGGCCTCGGGACGCAAACCCGGGCCTCCCATATGGTAAACGGGGGCTCTAGCCACTGAGCCACACCCGCTTCCCTCTATATATTTTAAATTATTACTATAACTTAAAATTAGATTTAATATCCAGTAGAGAAAATCCTTTCTCCTGGTTCTTCCTACTCTCCCTCCCCCTTCTGCCCCTGGAGGTTTCTTGATTATTCTTGGATCTTTACCTTTTCATATGAATTTACAAGTTGCTTTAGTGGCTTGAGATATTCTATTGGAATTTTTTATCAGAATTGCCTTAAATTTATAGTTTCATTTGGAATAACTGGTATCTTTACAGTATTGAGTCTGTTAATCCATTATCATGGATTTCATTTAATCACATTTTTTGCTATGCTCTTCAGTAACTCTTCTCATTTTCTCTATAAACCTATTGCATATCTTTGCTACCTTATTCCCAGTTTCCTCATAGTTTTTACTTATATTGTGAATGCCATAATTTTGTTCTTTCACATACTCTAATTGGTTATTGGGCTACATAGAAAAGCGACTGATCTTTTTGTATATTGATCTTATAGCCAGTGACCCTACTAAGCTTACTCATGTGTTTTAGTAGTTTTCTATAGAATCCCTTGGGTATTATGTTATTTTCAAATACTTTAAAAAGTTTTCAAATTAATTAGCATAAAATTGTTCATGACATTGACATACGATATTTTTGAATAATTATTTTTTTTAATATTGAATTATATCACTCATACATAAACATAGATAAACAATAAGTGTAAAGTAATAGCTGTGAACTTAAAAAACAAATACATAACATCGTGCGGGGCTCTCATACCTCACCCTACCACAAATACCTTGCTTGTTGTGAAACATTTTTAACTAATGATGAAAGAGCATCCTCAAAATATTACTACTAACCAAAGTATCTTACATTTGGTGTATTTTTCACCCAACCCATGCTATTATTTTTTTATATCATTTATACATGAACATACATAAACAATAAGTGTACAGTAAAAGTTGTGAACTTACAAAGCAAACATGTATAACATCATACAAGGGTCCCATACATCAACCCACCACCAACACTTTGCATTGTTGTGAGACATTAGTTACAAATTATGAAAGAATATTGTCAAAATCTTACTACTAACTATAATCCACATCTTACATTTGGTGTATTTCCCCCCCAACCAACTCTATTATTATTTTTTTTAATATATTTTTATTACAGAAGTTGTGAACTTACAAAACAATCATGCACATGTGCACAATTCCCATATAATACCCCTCTATCAACATACCACACCATGGTGGAACATTTGTTACAGATTAGGAGATAGTATCATCAGACATTTGCCATATGCTTTTAAATATCTCCATCTATAGTTGCATACTTCAAAAAACTATTGTCATAACACATATTAAAAATTTGCCATTTTAACCATTTTTTAATTGTACAATTCAGGGGCATTAATTACATTTACAATGTTGTGCAGCCATCACCACCATGCATTACAAAAACTTTTCCATCTCCCCAAACAGAAAGAGGCCCCCTATCTTGTGGGAGGCCTCCACGGAGCAGTTTCCCATCTGTCTTCCTGGCCCCAGTGGGCTCTGCCATGGGACAGAGCTGAGGACTATCACACTGCTTCGCTGCCCTATAGCCTGAGCTCCTCAGTAAAGGGGTGTCCCACAACTGGCATTACAACCATTGGCTCCTTTTCTTTCAGTGTTAGCCTTTTTGGTGTGTGGTGCTCTCTCTCTCTCTCTCTCTCCTTCCCTCTCTTTTTGGGCACATTCAGCTTCTCTTATTTTCACTGTCTATGTAAGTAATAAACTGTCAAACTGAATCTAAGAAAGGCTCATTGTATCTTTATCAGCCAAATCTGTCCAGCCTTGGCCTTGGCCTTGCCTTGTTGTTTGCTTGACAATTGCACGTCTCATAATACAATGATAATTTCAAAGCCACTAAGGTATTCAGATTTTTAGCCTCTAAGTTGAAGGTTCTCAGACAATTGTGCTTTTTAAAAAAATTAGTATATCTCGAAATTGGCTTTCATCAGGCTCTCAGCTGTTTCTTCCCTGCTATACCCCCTCAAGTCCTCTTTTCCCTTTTTCTTTTGCTACTGTTTGGGACAGCGAAACCATATAACCAAACCCATGTGTATTGTGTGTATCCTACCAGTCAGCCGGCTCTAAGTGAGGGCTGACGACCTCTCCTTCTGGCATAAAGGGCACAAGCTGCTCCCATCCTCCTCACTGCAGGATGGAAGCTGTCGAGGCAGGCAAGCTGGCTTTGCGTCTGATGCCAGGGCCTGGAACCCCACACGTGTGTGTCCTACCACAGCAAAGTGCGAAAAACCGGCCTTGCTCCACAGAGCCCAAAACCTGCGTGGGAGATTCAAAGACCAAGAAGATGGAGCATGAGTTCCGAGATCAAAAAGTCACAAGGAGGGCCACTGTTGAGTCTGGAATCAGAGTCTGAGGGAGAACAGTTTTGGAATATTTGGGGGAAGGATGGTCCTGGGAATTGATGTCAACAATCTTGAGACAGGTAAGTTTATCTATCTGTCCAATGGGTAGACGGTGTGGGGCAGGGCCAGAGGCGGGGGCACACAGGGGTGAGTGCCTCGGATTTAGGGGAGCTGTTCTCACCGCTCACAGACACCTGCCTCCTTTTTATTGTGACTTGGGGAGTGATACAAAGGCAACCTCTGGACAAAGTGGTAACATACCTCGATGAGTTGGCGGGGGGAGCATTGGGGGAGTGGGTGAGGTGCGGCCGAGGTTAGCCCTGGACATGTCTGTTGAGACGGTTGTGGAAATACAATCGGGGGGGTGGTGGTGAAATCAGGGTCTGGTCGGTTGGCTTGACTTTGCTTTCATTTTGGCAGGTGTCTAGCCATCCTGGGCATCCTTGAGAGAGAGAAAAAAAACCTGATGTTAGAAATTTCATATGAAATCCTTGTAAATTCGGGACTGAGAACTGTAGGAAGCAGGAACCAAGTAACCCTCAGAATTCAGGCCGATTTAGAGAGCTCAGCTTATGCCCCACTTGTCAAGGCAGGTGAGTGACCATTTGACAAAGAAATGCCTGCGGTCTCAGGGGCTCAGGCAGAGCCAGGGCTCCCTTGTTGACCCCTGGAGTTGGGGTCACATGCTTTGCTGCTGATCCTCCTGTCCAGTGCCTATGGCCAGGAAAGAGGAGGCGGGTTGTGTGTGCAGGGGACAGCACTCGTGTGTGGAAAAGACGAGGGAGCTGCTTATTATTAGCATGCTTGCTAAACAGGAGAGCCGCTCCCACAGGGACGAAACCAGCTGTTTTTACACTCGGCCAAGTCCCAAAGAGGACTGCCTCTACTCTCTTACCAGCTCCATCCGGCTCTCCCCAAAACTTGGCGTCTGCCTCCCTTGCTTCATTTTCTCTGCTCTCAGTCTACTTGCTGCAGCAGATAAAAAAAAAACAATACCAACACCACCAGTAGTCACAGCTGACCATTCTGGGCTCAGTTCTAAGGTCTTTGCATAGCTCATTTTTCCTTACAACCGCCTTCTGATGGAGGAGCTGTTATTGTCACTGTTTTATGGATGAGGAGGCGGAAGCCCAGAAAGTTGAAGTCTCCTGCCCAAGACCACACAGCTGTTAAGTGACAGGGCTGGGATTTGAACCCCTATGCTGTTTCTATCCACTCTGTGCTACTGCCTGAATTTTATAGGCCCCTAAAGCTTTGCTTTCCTGAGATATGTAACCAATTTTGGATCCATAATTCACACAGGACAAAGTCCAAGGTCCCCAGTCAGGAAGTAAAGAACTTTTACCCTCTGACCTCATCCTAATGCTAATGTCCAACCTGGTCTCCCCTCTGGCCAAATGAAGCTATTCAATATCCTCTGAACTTGCACATATGCTCTATATCCTTGCACATTCTTGACCAAGCCCTTTGCTCTCTACCCCACCTCTTCCTCTCCCCCAACTCACTGGAGCACCTGCTTCTTGATCCTGGGACAAAGCTTTATTACAGATGACAATTCATACTTTACTTATCCTCTCTTCTCCTTGATTCTAGTTGCTATTTATGGTCCCCCACATTTAAAAAGTCTAATCCGCCCCCAGGCTGTAGGTGTCTGGCCCTTATTCCAGGAGCTGGAAAGGTGAAAATCTATATCTATTTTAGTAAAATACTTCACAGTCCTTTTAAAAGCATAGAGTGTCTTTAAGATTCTCTAGGCAAACAGATCAATACAACCTCCAGAGTTTGATCGAACCATCCCCTGTCCGACTAAAACCTTTTTTATCTGTCAACAAAATCTATCCAGTCATTTTGGTTTCTGTTCTCTTCCAGTAATAGCTCTTGGTGTTTCAATGAAACCCACATGAGCCTCCCCTCTGCCACCTGCCCTGGTGTCTCTTGGTTCCTTGATTCGCAACTTTAGTGTGCACACACCTCATGGGGGAATCTGGTTAGCATGCAGATCCTGATCCAGTAGGTCTGGGGAGGGCTTGAGGGTCTGTATTTCTAACGAGCCACCAGGAAATACAATTACTGCTGGTCCAGGGTGGTAACTTTGATAAACTCAACCAAATGTCTGACTGGCTATAACAAATGTCAGTTCTATCTTTCTCTCTGCCAAAGGGACAGGTCCTTTCCTGGATCTATCTTAGTTATACCCGTGGAAACCCTCTCCCTCGCAAAAAATCTGCAATCCCAGTTGCAGCCTTGTGGCTTCTCCTTCTGCTGGCTCACCGCTTCCTCTTATTTCGCTCTGTCTCTCTCTTCCTCTCCCTGCTTTCTGTTTCTCCTCTCGTGGATCCATAACAACTTCAGCTGAATAACCTTCACTCTAGTTCTTGTCATTAGGCTCCTCACTAAACAAATGCAACAAGCATTTCCTGCTGCCCAGAAATTCTGTAATTATAACAGTAATGTCTGCATACAGTTTTAAACAGTGTGAAGGCCGAACATGCTGTGAGACGCATGTACCACACAGGGCAAACAGGTCTGTGTGGGAAGAGAATTAGAAAGAAGCTCAGAAGAACATCCTGTACTTAATATTTCGCTTACATGGGAGCTTTGATTATTTATTATGCGAGTTCTTCTTTTTCCCTGTAATCACAAAAGAAAACATATTATTGAAGTCAAGGAATAGCTGCAGAGCCCTGGGGAAGCCCCAGGGGCTCACAAACAACAAGAACAGGACTGTCACGTTCACGGAGCCTGAACTGCTGGAGACGAAAACAAAATGCTCTCGCCGCCTCCACGGGGGCTGCCCATGCCTGGCAGCTGACAAGGCCACCTCGGAGGCCCCCCGTTTATCACCACCCAACACTGATTCTGAGACGTTTTTATTTCTTGGAAACTTTTGGTAATATGAATCTGATGAAAGATAGGGTCTCCGTTTCCAGGCGGGGAGAAAGCGCAATCACACAAGCAAACGTCATTTCTTTAAAATGTCAGGGGTTCACAGGCTTTCCAAAGATATGAAAAGCGAACCCCAGATTAAAAACGACCTGGGTGAGCCGTGGTAGAGCACCCCAACTTCTACAATCCCCCTGGGAAAATGCACTTAGGGTTAAACTGTACCCTGGAACCTCAAAGAGCTATAGAAGTCCTAAGGAGCCTGAATGGTTGCTTACAAGTACGATTTGAAGTCCTTGGTAAAAATGCAACCTAAGGACAATTGTATTTCCACATTAAAAGGTTTTAAAAATACTTTACCCTGGAAGGTCAAGGCATCAAAGAGCATAATGACTGGCTCTTTATCTCCATTACCCTCTGCTTCTGGTACTTCTGTGAACATGTCCTGACCTCAAGAAAATGTGGGGGGATCCAGGAAGCCCACTGCCTGCATTGTGTGAGCCTTGAAGCTTGCCTGAGTGCCTCTGAAATTCGGCCAGGATCAAACAAATCACATATATCTTCCTTGCAAATCTCAGCTTGAGAGTGATGTCTAAGTCTATGAATTAAAAGATTCCAGAATGTTTTCCAGTCATTTGGTAGGTGTTGCTAGAAAGTGAGGCTGGGAAAATTAAATGAGAAAAATGTATTTGAAGCAGATCATAGAATTAAATGTGAAAGCAAAACCAATCAAGCTTTGAGACAAAAATAGAGGAGATCTTTATGATCTTGGGGTAAGCAAAGATTTCTTAAACAGAGCACACACACAAAAACTAACCATAAAAAGAGGAAAGCGGCAAAACATTTCTCTTTAATATTAAGAACTTCTGTCCATTAATGGACACTATGAAGGGGGTTAACAGGCAATCCACAGAGAGGGCAACACAAGTGCCTACAAGGAACTCACATCCCATGATGATAAAGTACCCTGACTAATTTATTTTTATAAAGGAAAAAAAAAATTCATAACTGGTCAGAGGACTTGAAGAGGCTCTTCACAAAAGAAGATATCCAAATGGTGAATGGGCACATGAAGAGGTGTTCAACATCCCTGGTCATTAGGGAAAATATAAATTAAAATCACAGCAAGATACCATTACGCACCCACCAGAATGGCTAAAATTTTAAAAACTGACACCACCAAGTGTGGGAAAGGATAGGGAGCAACTGGAACCTTCATACACTGTTGGTAGGAATGTAACTTGTTTCAGGAGTCCCCTGTGAGAATGAAGTTAGCTAGTAGTAGGGGTTTAAAGAACTGTGCCTTTAACATGGTCCTTCTCTGTCTGTCACCTTTTTTTCTTTCCTTTCTTTCCGTCACCTTCTTTTTCTTTCCTTCCTTCCCTTCAGTTCAGATCTCTGGCTCTGGGGCTACTGACCTGGTCTTCCTGCCCCCCAGTTCCAGGGGGAGTAAATAGAGCAGCAGACAATGCAGGCTGATGAGTTCACGCCTTGTGCTGCAAAATGCATGCTTGAGCAGCCTCTTCTCAGGATGATACCATTTTTTCTTTGTTAAAAGAGAGTCACGATTACTGTAGATTTAAATGTAGTCTTTTCCTGTAATTACTCTTTATTAAGCATGAATGCTCATGATTATCATCTTATTTAGTAAATTATCCTTGATTGTTGTTCACCCCCATCGCTTGGTTATTCTGTGCTGTGCCTTTTCCTTCCTCCCTCTAACGACACCCAGCTCCCCTGCTGTGGCCTCTACAACACAGCCTTGCTCACAGGGCCACAGATTTCTCGTTCAGCCAGTGGCTTCATTTGCCAAGGACAATTTGGGAATATTGGTTCCCAGCCTCCTTTCACAGTTTGTGTACATGTTCTGTGCTTGAAGCCATGGAAGAAGGGGACAAGTGATGGAGTCAAAACCCTGCACATTCGTAATGCTTTCATTCGTTCATTCAGCGAATATTTTCAGGCACTATTCTAGGTGCTGAGTATAAAGCTGTGAATCAGACAGAGAAGGGCTCTCAAAGCTTGCCTACTACAACAGAGAGACACATGAGGAAAACATAGACAAATTATTTTTTCCAAACAAACACTACCCCTTCCTACACCCCCATCCCCTGGTAACCTCTCACCTGCTTTCTATCTCTGTGAATTTGCAGAGATAATTTCTCTCTCATAAGTGATGCCATACAATATTTGTGCCTATGTGCCTTGCATATTTCACTGAGCATAATGTTTTCAAGGTCCTTCAATGTTGTGGCATGTCTCCTTGATGAAATAATTTTATCAATATCATTTTCATTATTTCAGATAATGATAAACACTGTGGGGAAAAAATAAATAAGGTTACAGATAGAGAGTGACTGGAGAAATACCTTAGTGACTTCAGATGGGGCAGACAGAAAGGCTTCTGTGAGCAGGCAACATCTGAGCAGACACTGAATAGTAAGAATGAGCCAGCTATGCAGAGATCTGGGTGAGAGAGTTCTGGAGAGCGGGAGCAGCACGTGCAAAGCCCCTGAGAGGAGAATACATGCCACGTGTAGCTACTGTGTCTTGGGCATAATGACCCAAGCAGTAGGAGATGCCGTTGGAAAGGCAGGAAGGCCAGATCAGGTAGGATCTTGTGGACCGGGGAAAAGAGTGTGGAAGGTGTTGGAGAGTTTCATACAGGGGCAGAGCCTGATAAGAAAAGACCCCTTTGCAGCTGTGTGGAGAATGGACTATAGGGAGACCTCAAATGGAGGCAGGGAGGCCAGTTAGGCCATTGCAGTAATCCAGGTAAAGGTAATAGTGGCTCGGACCAGGGTGGTTGTAGCAGAGATGGGAAAAGTGGTAGAATTAGGGTGAGTTTTGAAGGCAGAGGACTAGATTTGGGATTCGTTGTGGAATGATGGCACCATTTACTGGGATAGAGAAGACTAAGGTGGAGGGTCTTGTGGAAGCAGAACAGGATTTGGACATGTTCCATTTGAGAGGCTTACTAAACATCTCAAAGAGATGCAGCTAAATGATATAGCAGCCATTGTCATAATAATTGTCATACTTAATTGGGCACCTGCTATATTCAAGGGTCCTCATAAATGTTAACCTGCTTCACACTCAGCCTTATGAAAGAAGTGCTGTTACAGTCATCGCCCCCAGAAGTGCAAACGAGGATATGGAGACTTATCTAAAGGTGACGCTACTTGCCTAAGGTCCCACAGTGGGTGGGTGGTGCCAGGGCAGGAATTCAGGGCTTGTGACTCTCAGTGCCCATGCTCTTTCCCCTGAGCCCCCTTGGCAAGAGGGTCTCTGGAGAGGGCTTTCATGGTCCTCTCTAAGGCTATTTAGTGTGAATACAGAGCAGAAGTGGGGCCCCCTTTGTAGGGCTGGGACTTCCTTAGCCAGGCCATTAACGCTTCTTTGGGGATCTTTCCCCAGGCAACCTCAATCCCTTCCTAAAGAGCAAAGGAAGAGATTTTTCATGGCCTCATGAGAGATTCACCTTCTATTTAAGTTTACTCAATCTGAAAAGCTTTTAATTTCAGAGCAAAGATCGATTCTTTTGTATCTCCTCTCTCAGGGCGTTTTAAAAATGTGACATGAATCACCACATTGGGGAGAGGGGGCGCTACTCAGGTTCTGGGCTGGAGAAAGAGCAGCCTCCACGGAGAAGCCTTTGCTTATCTAACCTGTAACAACGTCTTTAAAAGCTCCTGGAAACTAGGGTGGTGGGAAGTGGTGACTCCTGTCATTACTCAAACTGAAAATGAACCGTGATCCCACTTTCTGAGGGCGGCCAAGGAGCAATATTAGCAAAATAGGATGGATGGTAGAGCTAGAGCGCCCTCAGGAGAAGAAGATAGTAAGACACCAGAAAGAGGAAGGTCTGATTTTTGAACTTCTTTTCTCCTTACCCCTGACGGTGCAATCGAGTTCCTGTGATCGCACAGGTCCATAAAGGGACCCCAGGGCATACTTTATACCCTGATAGCGGGGTGGATGTCACAGGAGGGGGCAGGCGCCAAATCAGGAAGCACTTGAAGCTCAATCTCTAAGGAACATTTCCTTTCCAAATTCATAATCCAGATTTTGACCCTCTGCCTGTGTCTTTTCCCCTCTGTTTCTTGCCAAATAATTTCAAAGAGAGAAAATCTGGTTCCTCCAGCAGAATGCAGCCAGTTGGTGTTCTGAGCTTGAGCAGTGCTTGCTCTGGCTTCCCACTGCCTCCCTTTTCCATCTTGTCTTTTGATTTATATAAAACCAGATATTATCCGAGGGATCCATTGTTCACTGAGTTTTTAGACTTGGTATAACTTATGGACAATTTCAATAATGTGCCTGATTCATCTGTGCTTGAATCATCAGAATGATGCCCGTTGGACAATGCTGGAGATGATAGCCTGTAGCTCCTTTCTTTTCTCCTGCCCTATTTCCTTAAGAGGGGAGTAAAACAGGAGTCCTGACTAGTTACTGGGTTATATGCACCATTTCTCCTCAATGAACTTAAAACACAGCATCAGAGAAGCAATTTCCACTAGCCTACTCAAACAAGTAAAGCTTTGTATTGGGGAGGGGGGTAAGTGGGGAGTAGATAAGATTTCTGGATTAATTGATTTCAACCTCCTAAAGCAGTTAAGCCTATATGGTTTTTTAATTATTATTTGCCAATCAACACCTAAAAGGAGCAATCATGAATATATTATTAGGTTGGAAGTCTAGAAGTTTCCCTCTCAAGTGAGTGCTTGCACTTTTCCAAAAAAAGTGGGGGGTGGGGGGGTAGATAGGAGAGGTTGTTGTCTGGTCAGCTATGCAGCTCCACCCCCCTCCACTTGCATAAACTTTTCTCATTCCACTAATTCAATTACCTAATTGACACAAAGAACTTATTCTTCTGCATTACATGTCACATACATTTCACATATATTCTCTCTTTTATCTTAACTGAATGTGAGCTAGATTTAATATTATTCCTCTTTTCTAGATGGGGAAATCGCTGTTCAAGGAAGTGTTACAAATTAAGACAGAGACCACATTTTAGGCTTTGACACCTAATTCCCCAGGAACTATGCATTACGAGGGCTCAGCCAGCTATGGTCTGAAGCTTATAAAATTCTTTAATGAGAGATGTTTATAAGCCTCTTTTTAAAAGTTCAAGCTAATATCATGACAATTGGTTTCATTGCTCTGATAGCATATCTACAAAGTATTAAATGCTTAAAGATTCAGAGAGAGCAAGCACTGTGAGGTTTATCCTACCCAGAGACTGCACACAAGGTGTCATCTATCAGTGCTTAATGAACGAAGGCATTTCTGGGTAGTAATTACAAAACACAGTTATTTTCTTTGAAAACATTATATCCTCATTTTAAAACATGCAAATAGTACTATATCCACAAGGAAAATAATCTCTAACAATTTATACTAAATTTTTAATGTCTGACACAGCATGATTAAAAAGGAAAAAGTAATGGAAAATAAAACACATTGTAACATCCTTATGCAACAACAGTTATGAGAGGAAACAAACAAATCTGGATTTAAATACCCAGTTCCTCCACTGCACACTGTGTGATTTGGGGCAAATTATTTAACTCCTTTGTATCTCATTTTTCTCACCTGAAATGGTGACAATGATAAGATGTATTTCAGAATCTTGCTGTGATGATTAACTGAGACAGTGCACATATAGGGTCCAGCATTCAATTGGCAATTCTCACTATTGTTATCATTCTTCTTATCATTTCCCCCCAATTCACATTTCTCTGATCTTTATAGCACCATTCCACGGCCCTCTTTCATCAGCAGGCATAATGGGCAGCTGGCTGCAAGTGCAAAATCAGTGGCATTAATTGAACACAATGTAAGAACGAGAACTTTGCTTCACCTTCCTTCTCTCTCTCTCTCTTTTTTTAAACTTTATTTTGCATATTTAAGAATTGAAAATATAGACAAATAAAAATTAAAAAGAAAACAGTTGAATAAAAACTTACATTTCTCAATTAAATGTACTGGATACATATAAATTTTTTTTTAGTCACACAGTATGTTACACAATATATTTGGTTCATAGTAACGCATTCATACAGTATTTGTCCTTTTGTGTCTGGCTTGCTTTGCTCAACATAATGTCCTCCAGGTTCATCCATGTTGTCATATGGTTTACGACTTCATTTCCTCTTACAGCTGCATAATATTCCTTCGTGTGAATAGACCACAGTTGGTTTATCCATTCATCTGTTGATGGACACCTGAGTTGTTTCCAACTTTTGGCAATCGTGAATAATGTCGCTATGAACATCAGTGTGCAGATATCTGTTCGTGTCACTGCTCTCAGTTCTTCTGGGTATATACCCAGTAGTGGTATTGCAGGGTCCCATGGCAAGTCTATAGTCAATTTCTTTAGGAACTGCCAGACGGTCCTCCACAGTGGCTGCACCATTCTGCATTCCCACCAACAGTGAAGAAGTGTTCCTATCTCTCCACATCCTCTCCAACACTTGTAGTTCTCTCTCTTTTTAATAGTGGCCATTCTGATATGTGTGGAATTATATCTCATTGTAGTTTTGATTTGCAATTCCCTAATCGTTAGTGATGTTGAGCATTTCTTCATGTGTTTTTTT
>JAQZBX010094995.1:0-11963 GCA_029593785.1 Cabassous unicinctus | reverse complement strand
GTTATTATTCCCAAAGCAGTTGTGAATTTTCTGTCAGGCAGTAAATCAATTTCTCTCACAGCATGTGGTGCTCAAATTTTCTTGTTTATCCTCTTTGGAACCACAGAGATGGCCTTACTTGTGGAGATGTCCTATGACCGCTATATTGCCATTTGCCACCCTCTGCACTATGGACTCACCGTCACCCCACGTATGTGCACACAGGCAACTGGTGGCTCCTGGGCAAGTGGGTTGGTCAATTCTGCCATCCACACAGGAAAATTATTCAAACTTCCCTTCACAGGGTTGAATGTAATCTTTCAATATTTCTGTGATGTACCTCAAATCTTGAGGGTCTCATCTTCAGATGCTCATTTTTCTGAGCATGTGGTCCTAGCTATGAATGTATGCATGGGCTTAATATGTTCTGCTTTATTGTTTATTTCATATATTAATATATTTTCAATGGTGCTTAGCATGTATTCCATTGAAGCCCATAATAAAGCCTTATCTACCTGTACTCCAGAGATGGCAGTTTTACTTTTATTTACAGTTTCTGGAATTATTGCTGCCTTAGGTCCCATTGCAGATAAAGCATCTCTTAGCAATCTGCTCACAGGCATGTTCTACTCCATGGTGCCCCCACTTATAAACCTCCTCATCTATAGTCTGCGAAACAGAGAGATTAACACTGCTCTAGGCAGACGGCTCAACAAATGTTTAGAGTTCCCAGATTTTTTAATCTGTGATTAAAAAAATAAATAAAAACAAAATTTGAAAGAAGTGTCAAATTTTGACATGCATTTTTATGTTTGACTCTTTCCTTGTAAAAAATCCAGTATTATCTTGTCTAGTTATATTTTTTCTGTTTACATGTGGCTGTCAGCTAAATATCTCTGTGTCATAGTTTTTCATACTCTATTCTATATTTGTGTAATTCATGTAATTTTCTTGAAAAGGCTTTCTATATTGTCAAAATGTTTTGGAAAATTATTATGATAGTTTAGAGGTAAAAACAATGTATGGCATTTTATAAGACCGTGCCTTATACATCAGTAGCTAAACTGAAACCTATGCTTTTTACATAATTTCATGGTAATAGATACTTCTACTCTGGTAGAAAATATCGAGTCTTTTGTATTAGAACAGCATTTTTAAAAATTCCTCTTCCTGCATTCACTCATGTACATCTGCCTGGTCTAATAATAAAGTGATTAGAACTAAGAGACAACTATGGAATTGAGGATTCTATATTGATATAGGACTTAGAACTCTACTAATGCTGGAACATTGAGGTGTTGTTCAAAAGGGGAATAGGTGGTAAAAGCCCTGACCTTTAACACAGAGTATAGTTTGCATGTTTCAGGTCTTTCTCAGCTCTGTATGAAAGATGTGTGCTGCCCTTATTTTATTACAGCTTCTTCATGATTGGAAACAGGATTCCTTAGTAGAGAATGGAGTGAAGCACTGGCCTGGAGAACAGCAATCTTGCTAATACCGTGTGGATTCACTTTTTCGAAAAGGAAGATAGAAAAGTAATACCCTGAAGATTTCTAAAGGACTAGTCAGTCTTCTTACAGTCTAAGGATATGTTAGCCTTCTTATGTTTTAGAATTGAATTCTTTGACTGCTTCTTGTTTAACTCCAGCATCCTATCTAGAAAATACTTCTTAAGCCCTTATGCTCATTTATATTCAGCTGCACCTTGTACAATTTGCAGAACAGTCCCATTATGGATCAGTTTTATTCAACTTAAAGGAAAGAAGTTAATGATGAACACAGTCTTCCTGACATCAAAACTAATAATCCTAGTAAAAATCTGAACTTTGCTCATATTCATCCAATGTCTGAAACATATATTTATAAAAATTATTTTACAATGTTTTGACAATTGAGGATTATATCGTATGTCTTCATAAAACTTACTTGTTCCTACCTGACTTTTCTTCATAGTTGTTTCCTGGGTAAAGATATCACTAACTGATTTTATATTCAAGTAACAACCTTACAAAGATAAGATTTTACCATTCTGAATCATTGCATGTGTGAATGTCTTTATGAATCAATTTTATTCTCCTTGTAGGGGGAAACTGAAACAAATTGAATATTTTCTGATTTTATTTCTTTCATTTTTTAAATATTCTTTGATATTGTATTTCAATTTTTATATTTTTGAGTGTGTTTTTTAATTAATGTGCCCAGCAAGTAGTTAGTATATTAATCAGAATATTAAATTTTTAATTCCTGAAAATTTTTTCTTTGGATTTGATTTTCATAATATTTAATCACCAATTTAATTTTTATCTCATGATTAGGATGATCATTTACTTTTTCCATATTTTCAACATATTTTAATTATAAATATATACAATGAGGAATAATCTTCAAGATTTCTTCAGACACACAAAATGAACTTTTATATTAGAAATTTTGTATATACAAATACATACTACCCCTTAGTATTCTAACTCTATATAGTCTGTAATATATATTTCTCATAGCATGATGCAATGCAAAATTATCCCTTATCACTTTGAATAGATAAATTAAAGATATTAAAATGTCACACTCTCCCATTGTTTCAGATTTCTGTGGTCACTTTAAAAGATTTTCTTTATGTTCTTTTTCATTCAAAATCTCAATTTCAGTCAATACTCTGTTCTATTGAGATGTTTGTTCACAATTGTCATTGAGGTGATTGAAAGGTATTGAGGAACTCTGTACCTTGTAGGTAACAGGCTGGTGAGGCCTAATTAATGATATGTAGGTATGGAGCAAGACATGATTTCTAGTGTCCCATCATTGCCACATTGTAAGTCTCTTTCTTCTCAGGCATCAGTCCACAAAAGTTGCTCATGGCTCCCTTGACAATTTTCTCAGTATCTATTTCCATAAACAGAAATTTTCAGATAGTTTTAACCTGCACATGGCTGTCTGCTTGGTGGTCTGGTGTTAGCAGGATGAGGTAAGGTACTTGATTCTTCCCCAAGCAAAACTCAGTCAATGTACCAGGTGTCAGCATTGCATGCTCTTTCCCTTTCCAATAGGCTATACATTTCCAATTTTTAATATGTCTAATAGATCTTTCTCTCATTTTGTTTCCATCTCTGCTGTCACCTAAGGCTTCCTTCTCTATTTATTGGGCACTAATTTTCTTATGTGGATTTCAAAATTTGTGAAGATCAATTCATAGATAGCTCCCTATTGTCTTCATCACTGATAGTCATCATTTTTCCTTACAATTAAGTTGATGATTTAATCATCAGGATGAGATAAATGTGTTTATCTTAGACTAAATGTCTATGAAAGATTTTAAGGAGAGATGTGACAGGAAGACATGTGCATTTCATAAGAATATAAAGAAATGATTTCTAAATCTTGAGATAGATGGTTGGAAACTAATTAGAATTCAATTAGTTGATTCTCCCTGTAATACAGGAACTATTACTTCATCTTGAGAGTATTTATATTTCCCCCTAAGTCCTTATTTTTCAATTCTTCATTATATTAATATGTTACAATTATGGCTTCAGGTCTACTTGATCTGTGTGGCCCTGGTTAGAAATACCTGCCTCCACCCACCATTCTAGAGATACAGAGCAGTGAACAAGGCACAAACTTGCTCCAGAAGCATAGGGCCATGCACAATTATCTGTTACACAGGAGAAAATGAATCTATAACTCTTGGAAATGTGAATAGGTTGAGTGAGGCAATTATAAAATAATTAAGTAGAAATATTGGTAATGATATTGAATTCTTCTTCATATTTAACCACACCACATTTCTGGCTTCAAATGCTGGGTTATCCCAGGAACTGTAATCTCAGGGGCCAAAAATATATATATATATATTGATTTTTATTCATCATGTATACACCCATTATTTGTTGCCTGTACAAATCTTTCATTTTAAGAGTATGTTTGAAGTTGTTTTTGTTATTCTTAATATTTAATGCTCCCTCCCTGTAAGAGGATTGTACTCCAGTACTCCATTGACACAAAGCTTGAGTGTGTAGCAAGCTTAAGCCCAATAAAAAATAAAGGAAAGGGGCGTGTAGATATAAGGCTTGATTACGTTTACCATAAACTATTTTCTCTCGACACTTGAGGAGAGGCTGTTCAATGAATTTTGGTTCCAGAGTGAAGAACTGTAGCTAACACACAAGGCTATTAACAAGGAATTAAAACTAATTCTACATTGAAAATTGAGGTTTCATTCAAGTATAAAATAGGCTAAGTATATTAATACAGTACCACACTAATTCCTAAATGGTTATACCAATTATATTTTGCAAAGCTTGAGAGTTCTCTTTGCTCAACTAATTAAAAATGGTTTATGGTGCCAGATATTTAAATTTTTTCTACTATGTTGAATGTTTGCATACACAGAACACAAGCACATTTATACCTGCTGGTGATTTTAAATGATTTTAAATTTGAATATACTTTTATATAAATGTATATTACATGTGAATAAACATGTAATTCCTATGTACATGATTTGTGCCAGATAAATTCACTCAGGTTGTTATATAGAATTAATTTTTTAAAAATAATAGCTGAGAGAGAGCTGAGCTGAGAGTTCCCTGAGCTGAGCTGAACCAGAGCTGACATGAAATGCCAGTTGATGAAGGTAGCATATTTTAAAAAGTCATAGCCAAAGTGGAAGTAAACAGTGAAACCTTCAATCCCTTACTGTGATAACTTTAGTGGAGAGGTCTCAACAAAAATCCTGTGGGGCCCTCTGTTCCAGCCCAAAGTTCAAAGGGAGGGGTAGATAGAACAGCCCCCAAGTCAGTCACAGAAGCCACCTTGGTGGGGACCCCAGTGGCACAATCTGGTTCTTTTTTTAGGGGATGTGGGTCAGAGGGAGCAGGGAGTATGGCTAAGCAGGTGTTTTCTATCCAGAACCCCCAGGGTGGCAGGGGTCAGGTGCACCAGAGCTCAGCCTTCCCTACAAGAGACAACATCTGGAAATCTATGGCAGGCAGCATGGACATTTGTCCTGCTGGTGATGATATTACTCCTGAGCTGAAAGCCACTTGGACATGGTGGTGATGATGGGCCTGGTCATGGGGGTGGGAGTGGGGGTGGAGGGCTTGCTCACCACTTTTGACTGCTATAGCTCTGCTGTTTTATCTTAGAAAGCCTCATTGTGGCAACTGAGCACACACAGGAAAGAGGCCACCCCATCGCCCTCCCCCATGGAGCTGGGCATTTATGACATGGAGCATATGGCCCTGTGACCACCGGACAAGAGCATGACAGGGACACCTCCACCACTGCAGCCAACTTTGATGTGGCTGCTGCTCAAGTGTGTGCAGAAAGGGGCCTCTTTGGGGTGGGACAACATGGGGATGGACCACCCCTGCCTCTTCTGCAGCAGCCACCATTGCTGTCTTGGTGCTGGTTTCTCTCAGGGAACTCTCATGGGGTAGTGGATGTAACTTACCCCCTCAGAGTGAGACTCTCCCTTACTAATTATAACAGATTATTCTGTGTAATTGTGGAGGAAAACTTAAGGTTCTAAGTTCTCTTTGGGCAATGAGGAATTGATCCAGAAGGACTCTACATTCTTTTTTTCCTGATGTTTCAACAACTTCCTGGGAACTATGGTTTCTACCAAGAACCAGCGACTACTTAGAGTTTCTCAGTCATGTGTTCCTCAAACTTTCTGTGGTCTCATTGTTTGGGGGGCCTTAAGAAGTAAGGCAAGAATTCCTTCAGTAACCTTTCTCCAACCCTTCTGATGGATGGATAATCGGACCCATTCTCAAGTTCTTCTAGGGTGACAGGGCTAAAAATGAGGGTCAATATTCCCCCTGAGAAACCCAATCTTACATCCACACTCGACAAACATTCCCAAGAATGTCCCTCAGCTTCTGCTAGCATTTCCTCAGACACTCTGGCGTGGCTGGAGAAATGCCTTGGAATCCACTAGCATCCCTCCGGAGAGCTCCACGGATTCAGCTAGCTCTTCCCATAGGTGCCCTACAGGATCTGCATTCCTTCTGCTTTTCCAGAACTGCTTTGTTCTCATTTGGCTACCCTGCTCAAAAGACAAGTTTGTCAAGAGCTTAGTGGCAATGCCAGGTGTCAAAGGTAGACAATTTAAATAAAGTAAAAATGGAAGCAAGCAGGAGCCTTTAGTCACTTACTGTGATAGTATAAGCAAGAGGGTAATCCAAGGAAAGACTCAGACTCAATGCTGTTCCTTTATCATGTGGAAGGGTGCCACTGAGGGCAGGGGGGGGCAGGTGGATCAGCACAGACATGGAGATCAACTCCCTGCTGAGGGGGCACCTGACAAAAGGCTTCTGCAGTTGTTTATTTTTAAATATAAACATACATTTATTACAGAGAAAGGCAGCAATAATTAATTATGATTGTGAAAGTCCGTAATTTCATTTACAATACAATTGTTAACAACTTACAGATATCATTGGAAAGAAAACATTTTGACAGAAAATAAAAGAAATTAACTAGTTAATGATGGTTAAAGCAAAATAATGGACATCAGACTACTCCATGATTCTAATCATTACAGAAATATTTGGTAAAAAGCATTCATAACATGTCTTTATACTTTAAGTTTGTATTTACTTCGAGTGATTTAGTTACTTATAGGGCAATTAGTATCCCTAGATGGGATACTAAAATCCCACACCACCATTCTTCATCCATGTGGCACAACACCCGCAATGGATATACACATCCTGGAGCCTTGCCACCGAGAATAGACCACAGTTCACATCATAGACCACACTCTCTCCCACAGAGTTCTGCATGGTATATTCTGATGGAAAATGGCCTACATCCGTCACCACCACGCCACTCAGGACAACCCCCAAAGTCCCAAAAAATACCCTGTATTTCAACTTCCCCTCCTATCCGTGCCCCCAAAATGTCCAGTGGACACTGGCTCCACCTCACTGTTACAATTTCTTCCATTGCTTGAATCACAATATGTCTTCAACAGAACACCACCAAGTCCACTCCAGTCCACAGCTCCTCCCCCAATCCTGAGGGGACTGGCATGGTGATGTCCACTCCACCTCCAAGTGAGAGAGGGCTTATATCCTGTGGATATGGTGTATGGGATTATCTTGCCTTCAGCTGCAGGCCCTCTCCATTCCCTGGGATGGCTATTGCCCATCGTCGTCTCGCCAGGTTACTTGGATGAGTCCATTGAGCTGTAGGGTACGAGTTGCAGCTCCACTGAGATTCCAGGCACACCTGGCACTTAGGTAGGCCTGAGTCTTCAGTCTCTGTAAGTACACCTAACAACTCTAGCATCACATAAAGGTTTGAATAGAAGGGACTGATGGACCATGTGCAGGGATGACTTATTTGAGTCCAACTCTGCCACTCTCAGGAGCACAGATTCCAATGAAGAGCCCACTAATTAGGCATCAATATCTGGGGCTATCCCCACTTATATAGGACCTGGGTGTCTCCAGAGCCCTCAGGGGTCCCTCTGTGTGGGGTGATATCCATTTTGGTGTTCTATGAGATCCTACTGAGGTGTGCGTAAGCATTACCTCTGGGATGATCTCCGACCCATTTTGAACTCTCTTAGTCACGTGAACTCATTTCTCTTTACCTTTTCCCCCTTTTATTCAAGGCCTGTTTCCAATCATGTTGCCAGTTGGCACTTGGTATTAATCCCTCGTTGCCAGGGAGGCTCATCCCATGGAGTCATGTCCCACGTTGGGGGAAAGGTAATGCATTCAAATGCTGAGTTTGGCTTAGAGAGAGGCCACATGTAAGCAACAGGGAGGATTTCAGGTGGTAACACTTAGGCTCCCCATAACAGTAGGCTAAGTTTCAATTAGAAGAGCAAATACTCTTAAGGCTAGTCCTCAATAACAAGAACCCATCAGTGGGCCATCCTCTTTTGCCAGAATGTAGCAGAGCTCTCCAGGCTGGGAATTCAGACTCCCTCATTTATTGAGTAATTGTCTACCCACTGTGACCATGCCCCATCCCTTGATCATTTGAACAATTTTATATATCTTTCATGTATATTCAGATGGACTTTCTCCCATGAATCCCCCATCCCAGACACCCCCCACCAATGATCCTCTGCAGCCCCCCTTGTAACCCTTCTGTGATCTAAACCTTCCTTGAATATGAAGCCCATATAATAACAAAATATAGTTAAAAAGAAAAAGAAATAATAATGATAATTTTAAATGCAAGAGATAAGTACAAGGAAACTCAGAAGAAAGAAAAAAAGAAACTAAACTAAAAATAAAATATAATTGGTGAAATGGAACATTTAAAAAAATGGGGAAAAAAAACAAAAAAAAATTCTTTTTTAAAAGAAATTATTCTTTTTTCCTTTCATCATTGTATTATCAGATGTCCAGTGTATCGTGACACTTTCCCCCTCTCATTCCCCAGTGTCTCCCAAATTTCAATTTAATTTTCAAAGAAGTTTTAGGTCAGAGGAAAGTCACACACAGAATACTAGAGACTCCCACATACCCAGCCTCCCACCCCCTTCCCCACTACATATTAAAACATTTCTTTTTTTTTATTTTTATGGATGTTAGCATTGTTATAACTGTTATACAGATAGTAAAATATAGCAACTAAAATTTTTCAATGGTTTACAGTATAGTTTACAGTTTAGACTGTACAGTTTAATAATTTTTTATGATATTTACCTTGTCCTGTGTCCATTAACATAAGGTAATGAAGAATATTTGCCATGACCACTACATACCCCATTTGATCTTTTCTGTTCCTTACTCCCCACCCCCTGGGGCACATGACTCTTCCCTGTCTTGGCTCATGGGATGACAAGATTCATAGTTACATGCCCTGGGTATTCTAACCTGCCCTTCCTAATCTACCCACCAGTTAATCTTGCACCACCGAACCCAGTAAAATCTCTACCCACCTGTCCTATCCTTTAATATGTAACTATACTCTTTCAATTTACCATAGATGATGTCCATATATGTGATGGCTCACAACCTACCCTTCTCTCTCTACTCCCTTGTTAGCCTATCTTTCAGTCAGTGGTTCTAAAAGACTGTTAACTTTCCTCAATTCAAATCAATGAGGTTATAAACTGTTCTTCCTTCAATGCCTGGCTTGCTTCACTCAACATAAGTTCTTCAAGATTCATCCATGTTATTCCATGTGTTAGCACTTTACTCCTTCTAACAGCTGACTAATATTCCATTGTATGTATGTACCCCATTTTGCTTATCCATTCATCTGTTGATAGGCACCGGGGCTGATTCCAACTTTTGGCAATTGTGAACAATGCCGCTATGAACATTGGTGTGCATATATCTGTTCATGTCTTTGCTTTCAATTCTTCTGGGTATATACCCAGTAGTGGAATTGCTGGATCATATGGAAGACCTATTATTAGTTTTCTGAGGAATCACCCAACTGTCATCCACAGTGGCTGGACCATTCCACAATCCCACCAGCAGTGGATGAGTGTTCCTATTCCTTCACATCCTCTCTAACACTTATATTCTGCTGTTTTCTTAATAGCTGCCATTCTGATGTGTGTAAGATGATATCTCATTGTGGTTTTGATTTGCATTTCCCTAATAGCTAGCAATGTCAAGCATTTTCTCATGTGCTTTTTAGCCATTAGTATTTCTTCCTTGGAGAAGTGTCTTTTCAGGTCACTTGCCCATTTTTTAAATGGGTTGTTTGTCTTTTTATTTTCAAGATGTAGGATTTCTTTATATATGGAGGATATTAGGCTCCTATCAGATATATGATTGCCAAATATTTTCTCCCATTGGGTAGCCTGCCCTATTTTCTTAATAACATCCTTTGAGGTGCAGAAGTTTTTAATATTGATGAGATCCCATTTATCTATTTTTCTCTTGCTGCTCATGCTTTGGCGAAGTTCATGAAAACATTTCATATTACAAGGTCCTGTATATTCTTCCTTACATTATCTTCCAAGGTCTTTATGGTTTTGGCTCTTATATTTAGATCTTTGATCCATCTGGAGTTGATTTTTGTATAAGGTGTGAGATGGTATTCTTCTCTCATTCTTTTGGATATGGATATCCAGTTCTCCAAGCAGCACTTGTTAAAGAGGCCATTCTCTCCCAACTGAATGGGCTTGGAGGCCTTGTCAAATATCAGATGATGGTATATGCGAGGATCTATATCAGAACTCTCAATTCGGTTTCATTGGTCAGTATGTCTATCCTTGTACCAATACCATGAGGTTTTGATCATTGTAGCTTTGTAGTATGTTTTAACGTCAGGTAATGTGATACCTCCAACTTCATTATTCTTTTTCCATATGTCTTTGGCTTTTCGGGGCCTCCTCCCTGTCCAAATATATTTTGTGGTTAGTTTTCCAGTTCCTTAAAAAATACAGTGTTGATTTTTATTGGGATTGCATTAAATCTGTAGATTAGTTTGGGTAGGATAGACATCTTGATGATGTTTAGTCTTCCAATCCATGAACAGGTCATATTTTTATATTTATTTAAGTCTTCTTTGATTTCCTTTAACAGTGTTGTGTAGTTTTCTGTATATAAGTCCTTTACATCTTTAGTTAAATTTTTTCCTAGGTATTTGATTCTTTTAGTTACTATTGTAAATGGTATTTTTTTCTTGATCTCCTCCTCAGATTGCTTGTTATTGTGGTACAGAAATGCTACTGATTTTTGAGCTTTGATCTTGTAGCCTGCAACATTACTGAAGTCATTTATAAATTCTAAAAGCTTTGTGGTAGATTTCTCAGGGCTTTCTATGTATAAGATGATGTCATCTGCAAATAATGAAATTTTCACTTCTTCCTTTCCAATCTGGATGCCTTCTATGTCCTGTTCTTGCCTCAGTGCTCAGGCAAGTACTTCTAAGACAATGTTAAACAGGAGTGGAGATAGAGGGCATCCTTGCCTTGTTCCTGATCTCAGAGGGAAGGCTTTTAGGATTTCACCATTGAAAATAATGTTGGCTTTGGGTTTTTCTTATATACCCTTTATCATATTCAGAAAGTTTCCTTCTATTCCTATCTTTTGTAGTATTTTTATTAGGAAAGAGTGCTGTATTTTGTCGAATGCTTTTTCTGCATCTATAGAGATGATCATGTGATTTTTTACTTTCAATCTGTTTATGTGGTGTATTACATTGATTGATTTTCTTATATTGAACCATCCTTGCATACCCGGGATGAAACCCACTTGGTCATGGTGTATAATCCTTTTGATATGTTGTTGAATGTGATTAGCAAGTATTTTGTTGAGGATTTTAGCATCTGGGTTCATTAGAGAAATTGGTCTGTAATTTTCCTTTCTTGTGGTATCTTTGTTTGGTTTTGGTATTAGGGTAATGTTAGAATCATAGAATGAGTTAGGCAATATTCCTTCTACTCCTATTTTTTGGAAGAGCTTAAGCAGAATTGGTGTTAGTTCTTTCTGGAATGTTTGGTAGAATTCAGCTGTGAAGCCATCTGGTCCTGGGCTCTTCTTAGTTGGGAGGTTTTTGATGACTGAGTCTATTTCTTTATTTGTAATTGGACTGTTGAGTTCATCATTTTCTTCTTTCATCAATGTAGTCTGTTTGCGAGTTTCTAGAAACTTGTCCATTTCCTCTAAATTATCATTCTTGTTGGCATATAATTTTTCAAAGTATCCTCTTATGATACTCTTTATTTCAGTGGGGTCAGTAGTGATATCCCCTTGCTCATTCCTTATTTTGTGTATTTGATTTTTTCTCTGTTTCTCTTTGTTATTCTGGCTAAGGGTTTGTCAATTTTGTTGATATTCTCGAAGAACCAGCTTTTGTTTTTTTTTATTGTGTCTGGTGCTTTCTTATTCTCTATTTCATTTAGTTCTGCTCAAATCTTTGTTATTTCCTTCTTTCTACTTACTTTTGGTTTAGTTTGTTGTTGTTTTTTCAATTTCTCCAAGTGTGCAGTTGGGCCTTCAATTTTAGCTCTTTCTTCTTTTTTAATATATGAATTTATGGCTATGAACTTCACT
>JAQZBX010094994.1:0-11963 GCA_029593785.1 Cabassous unicinctus | reverse complement strand
TATATATATATATATAAAAGTGTTTTTATGCCATTCTGTAATTTTTTTTAAAAGAATTGAAATAAAATCAAATTCATTTTTCCAAAAAAAGCCGATTCCACAGAGACACACACAAAAAAGGCTGGAACTCAGAATAAACTGCTCCCAAACTCCAAAATTCTCCTCTGCTTTGTGAAAAATTCTTCCCACACAGGAGAGAAAAGGGATTGGTAAGGACCATTAGTTGACAAAGAGGGTGTCAACTATTCACAAGTTATCATGGGGGAGAGGAATGGTTCATAAAAATAAGGACCTAGTCCATCAAGGGGAATGTACTGCCATGCATTCTATGCATACATGATTATAAAATCCAACAATGAAGAAAATCAGAAAAAGGACTACTTTAGAGACATAGGTAATTACAAAATTTCCTGTTTGACACACATCACCCTCTTTCTGTTCATCAATTTTTAACAACAGGTATCATTCATACATGAACATACACAAAATGGTAGTGAAGAGGAAAACAGATGAACTTACAATATAAAGAAGCATAACTCCTTACAGGACACCTATGCACACATGTCAAGGTGTAACTTGAATTGTGAGTCATTTTTCAAAACTTGGCCATAATGTCTTTCCAATGTGCCCAATAAATACAAATGAATCCACAACTTTTGCTTACATTTTCTGACATCATGAGTATTTTTTGAATCAAATCTGTTTCAATGATAAATATTAAACCAATATCCAATTTACCCAATGTCTACATTACATGGTGTTTGGTATATTCACAGAGGTGTGCATTCTTCTCTTCAAAAACAAATCCATTCAATATTTCAATAATAATTATAATACAGAAAGAAAATCCAGATGAACAAAGAAGAAATTATTCACCTTTCAATCCATTTGTTTACACTGCCATATATAGGTGTTTCTCTGGGTGTCGAGGAAAAAAAATTTTGGTTATCTATCCATTCCATTGAAATATAATAAAATACCACATCATGTGGAGAAAGGTAGAAATGAATGGCCTTTTTATACATGTTGCAAACATCTATAATATAAAATTATATACTGAAATGGATATGTTTGAAAGAAAATGTAAATTTTAAAAAGGAGTCAAATTTGGTTAGATTTAATATAATCAATGATAAGAAAGAGATAGTATGGCACAAATACTTATAAAGGAAAATATTTCTTCTAATATTTTGGAAATAAGTTAAAATAAAATTCTAACTATTATATTATTAGTAGAACATTCAGACATAATAATCTCTCAAGACATGAAATATATATTTTTTTCCCCATGCAATTTCCATTAAGGCATTCATTCTTTCTGAGTAAAAAAATCCTCTTTGGAAATTGCCCATAACCCATTGGCACAAATTCCTACACATAAGAAGATCACTAGGAAAACCATGGTGTTTCCAATGAAAGATACTCAGAGCAATGAAATCCAAAGGCAGAGGAGGAAATGAGAATGAGAAACTGTTGTCATCTCAATGGATGGCCAATATTATCAAAAGTTACCAGACATGAGATACATCCATTTTACTGATGCAGAGTAATTATTTGGAACTCAGGGTCATGGAGGATGGTATCTTTGGAAAAGGCAGCAGCAGGAGAGTAGGCACTGCTAAAAATAGAAAAAAAAGAGAAGAATGGAATCCTGGAGAAAAGAAATTGCACCTTAATTCTCAAAATTAGAATTAAATTTAAAAAAATTCACTACCAACTCAGGAGTTTGAGGAAAAATTAAAACAGAAGAGCCTTTAATAGAGACACACCACATACACGCAACTTTCCAGACATGTTGAAGGCAGGGCTTGGAAAATAGTTTTGAACATATGGCATGGTCTGTGCTTGGGTGGAATAATGTCATGATATTTTACCATGATGTAAGAAATATTCCACCATGGTGTCATGTGATGCTAGAACAAAGGTTTATGAGTATGATAATCGAGTGCATAAATGTTTTGTTAGTTTACAGATATTGTTAAAAGTATGTATTTACAGAAAAATGAATAGGGCAGTTAGGAGGTGAAAACTAGACATTACTCAGATTAGGATGATAGTCTCTGATATCTAAATTTGGTGTATTTAAAAAGAAAAATTTTAAGCACTTGAAAAATACAAATTTAAAAGAATGGTTAAATATCTATTATCATCTACTAATAAACCTTCACGTAGAAAGAATTTTTCCACACACCGTGTCAATGCTAATCAGAAATGAAAATTTTTAGCCCTTTTAAATAGTAAATTATTTAAAATTAAGCAGCTTCAGTGACATGAGATTGTGTGGAATGCCATTTTCAAATAAATTTTTAGAACCAATTTTTTTCATAATTGTTGATGAAATAATGTTAAACTACACTAACTTGGAGAAAAATAATCATTGGAGACTAAATTCATCTCAGTGATACCTCCATTTATTATAATCAGAAATTTAAATTGATAGTTTAGAGGAAATCATTTTATATGACTTCATGATTGTTTACAGAATGGTTAGGAGGATCCAGGTTTTGTTTCAGGAAAGCCTTTCCTGATTTTCTGGATATCTTTGTGTTGTTCTCTTGTGCAGTGGGATTGTGGTATAGGTAACCATATATATATAAGTGTTCTTATGCCATATTGTAATTTTTTAGAAAGATTTGGAAGCAAAATCAAAATCATTCTTACAAAGAAAGCAGAATTCACAGATACAGAAATGAAACAATGGATCTCAGAAAAAGCAGCTCTCAAATTCAAAATTTCTACTATTGCTTGTGAAAGTCTCTTAACACACAGTAGACAAAAGTCTCTGGTAAGGTCCATTAGTTGAAAAAGAGGGAGTCAGCTATTCACAACATATCATGAGTTAGAGGAATGGTTCATAAAACTAAGAACCTAGTCCGTCAAGGAGAATGTACTGACATCCATTCTATGCACATGTGATTATAGAATTCAACAAGGAAGAAAAACAAAAAGGACCACTTTAAAGAAATCGGTAATTACAAAATTTCCTGTTTGACTCACACCACCCTCTTTAACTTCATCAATTTTTTAGTGATGGATATCATTCAAACATGAACATACAAAAACTTGTAGTGAAGAGCAAAACACATGACCTTACAAAATAAAGCTGCATAACTCCTTAGAGTGCACCTATGCATCCATCTTAAGGAGGAAATGGAATTGGGAATCATTTTTTAATACTTGTCTAGACAGTTTTCAAACACGACTAACAAGTAAGAATGATGCCGCACTTTTGTGTGCTTTTTCTGCCATCAACAGCAATTTTTAAAACAAATCTGTTTCAGTGATAAATATTAAACCGATATCCTATTTACCCAATGTGTACATTTCCTGATGATTGGTATATTCACAAACGTGTGCATTGCTCTCTTCAATCATTATTAAACCTTTTCAATATTTCTATAATAACTATAATAAAGATAGAAAATCCAGATGAAGAAAGATGAAATTATTCACCTCTCAAACCTTTGTTGACACTGCCATATAGAGATGTTTTACTGGGAGTACTTGAAAAAATTTTTTTGGTTATCTATCCATTCAATTGATATACGATCACATACCACATCATGTGGATAAAGGGAGCAATGTATGGCCTTCTCAAAGGTGTTGCAAATGTCTTTAATATAAAATTATACACTGAAATGGTTATGTTTGATAGAAAATGTAATTTTTTAAAGGAAGTGAAATTTGGTTACATTTAATAAAATCAATGATAAGAAAGAGATAGTATGGCACAAACACATATAAAGGAAAATAATTAGTTTGATACAATGAAAATTAATATAAGCAAAATCACAATATTTTATTCCAGGAGTAACATTTGGGCATACTAACATCTAGGTATGAAATATATATTTTTTATCATGCAATTTCCATTAAGGCATTCATTCTTTCTGAGAAAAATATTCCTCTTTGGGAATTGCCCATATCCCATTGGCACAAATACCAACACATAACGAGATCAGTAGGAAAATCATCGTATTTCCAACTAGAGACATTCAGAGCAATGATATCCAAGGGCAGAGCAAGAAATGAGAATAGAATGAGAAAGTATTGTCATCATAATGGAGGGCCAAAATTATCAAAAGTCACCAGACACCAGATACATCAAATTTTAGTGCTGAAGATCAATTATTTGGAACTCAGGGGCACGGCCGTTGGGACCTCTGGAAAAGACAGCCTCAGGAGAAAAGGCACTGCCAAAAAAAAGAAAAAGAGAGAGGAACGGAATCCTGGAGAAAAGAAAATGCACTCTAATTCACAAAATTAGAATGAAAAGGAAAAAAAATCCAATAGCCAACTCAGGACTATGTGGAAAAATTTAAAACACAAGAGTCTTTTAAAAAGACACACCACATACACACAACTTTCCAGACATGTTGAAGGCAGGGCTTGAAAAATAGTTTTGAACATGTGGTATGGTCTGTGGTTAATGGGAAATATTGTCATGATATTTTGTCAAGATGTAAGAAATATTCCACCACAGTGTCGTGTGATGCTGGAGGAAAGTGCTATGAGTATGCAGATTGAGTGATTTAATGTTATGTTAGTTTACAGATTCTGTTAAAAAATATGTTTTTACAGAAACAAGAATGTGGCAGTTTGGAGGTGAAAATTAGATATAACTCAGTTTAGGATGATACTCCCTCAAATGAAATTTCTTGTATTTATAAAACATAATTTTACAATACTCGGTAAAATACAATTTTAAAAGACTGGGTAAATATCTAGTATCATCTACTAATAAATCTTTAATTAGAGAGAAATATTTTTCCACACCATGACAATGCTAATTGGAAATGAAACTTTTTAGCCCTTTTAAATAGTAAATTCTCTAAAATTTTGAGGCTTCAGTGAATGAGTTTCTGTGGAATTCCTTTTTCACATAAATTTTTTGGAACCGGTTTTCTTCCTAATAGTTAATGAAATAATATTAAACTACACAAATTGGAGTAAAATATTTGGAGGAAACAAAATGCTTCCCAGTGATTCTCCAATTTTTTTAATAATCACAAATTTAAATCTATAACTCAGAGGGAATCATTTTAAATGACTTCATGATTATTTACTGAATGGTTAGGAGGCTCCAGGTTTTGTTTCAAGAAAGCCTTTCCTGATTTTCTGGATACCTTTGTGTTGTTCTCCAGTGCAGTGGGATTGTGAAGTAGGAATCGACATACATATAAGTCTTCTTATTCCATATTGCAATTTTTTAAAAAAAGAATTGGAAATAAAATCAAACTCATTCTTACAAAGAAAGCAGATTCCACAGTTGGACAAACAAAACGCAGGAACTCAGAACAAAGAGCTCCCAAACTCAAAATTTCTCCTATGGCTTGTGAAAGTCTCTTACCACACAGGAGGGAAAAGTCACTGGTAATGTCCATTAGTTGACAAAAAGTGAGTCAACTATTCACAAGGTGTCATGGGGAAGAGGAATCTTCATAAAAATGAGGACATAGTCAGTCAAGGAGAATGTACTGTCATCCACTTCTATGCACATATGACTATAGTATTCAATGATGAAGAAAAATAAAAGGGACCACTTTAGAGAAATAGGTAATTCCAAAATTTCCTGTTTGACTCACCCCACCCTCTTTAACTTCATCAATTTTTTAGCGATGAATATCATTCATACATGAATATATAAAAACTTGTAGTGAAGAGCAAACACATGGCCTTACAAAATAAAGTGGAATTAATCCTTATTGAACCACTAGGCACATATCTCAAAGAGGAAATCGAATTGTGAATCATTTTTTAAAATTTGACCAGACCGACTTTCAAACATGACTACTAAATATGGACGATGCCACAGTTTTGTGTGCTTTTTCTGACATCAACAATATTTTTTAAAACACATCTATTTCAATGATAAATATTAAACCAATATCCTATTTATCCAATGTGTACATTTCTTGGAGATTGGTATATTCAGAGAGTCATACATTGCTCTTTTCAATCATTATTAAACCCTTTCAATATTTCTTTAATAATTATAATAAAGAAAGATAATCCAGATGAACAAAGAAGAAATTATTCACCTCTCAAACCCTTTGTTGACACTGCCATATATAGCTGTTTTTCTGGGTGTCCTTGAAAAATAATTTTTGGTTGTCTATCCATTCCATTGATATATGGTCACATACCATATCATGTGGAGAAAGGGTGCAATGAATGGCCTTTTAAAACATGTTGCTAATGTCTTTAATATAAAATTATATACTGAAGTGCATTTAAGTTTGACAGAAAATGTAAACTTTTAAAGGGAATGAAATTGGGTTAGATTTAATATTGTCAATCATAAGAAAGAGAGAGTATGGCACAAACACTTATAAAGGAAAATAATTAGTCTGATATAATGGAAATAAATTAAAACAAATTTCTAATTATTATATTATAGGGAGAACATTCAGACATAATAATATCTCAAGGTATGAAATAATTTTTTTACCATGCAATTTCCATTAAGGCATTCATTCTTTCTGAGTAAAAAATTCCTCTTTGTAATTGCCCATATCCCATTGGCACAAAATCCACACAAAACAAGAACACTAGGAAAACCATCGTATTTCCAACCACAGGTTCTCAGGGCAATGGAATCCAAGGGCAGAGGAAGAAATGAGAAGAGAATGGGAAACTATTGTCATATTAATGGAGGACCAACATTATCAAAGTCAACAGACACCAGATATATCCATTTTAGTGCTGTAGAGTAATTATTGGTAACTCAGGAGCATGGAGCATGAGATATTTGGAAAACACAGGAGCAGGAAACAAGGCACTGTTAAAAATAGAAAAGAAAGAAAAGAATGGAATCCTGGAGAAAAGAAATTGCACCCTAATTCTCAAAATTAAAATGAAAAGGATACAAAATCCACTAGCCAACTGAGGCTATGTGGAAAAATTAAAACACAAGAGTCTTTAAAACAAAGATACCACATACACGTAACTTTCCAGAGATGTTGAAGGCAAGGTCTTGGAAAATAGTTTTGAACATATGGTATGGTCTGTGGCTAGGGGGGAATAATGTCATGATATTTTATCATGATATAAGAAGTATTCCACGACAGTGTCATGTGATGCTTGAAGAAAGTTTTATGAGTATGATGATCCAGTGCATAAATGCTTTGCTACTTTATTGATTCTGTTAAAAAATGTGTATTTACAGAAACAAGAATGGGGCAATTTGGAGGTGAAAACTACATATAACTCAGATTAGGATGATAGTGTGTCATGTCCAAATTTGGTATATATAAAAAAGATAAAAAAATTAAAATACTCAGTAAAATATAGTTTTAAAAGAATGGTTAAATGCCTATTATCATCAGCTAATAAATCTTTACTTACAGAGAAAGAATTTTTCCAAACCCCATGAAAGCTAATTGAAAATGAAACATTTTAGCCCTTTTAAATAGTAAATTGTTCAAAATTAAGAGGCTACCGTATATGAGTTTGTGTGGAACGCCAATTTCACATAAATTTTTGGAACCGATTTTCTTCCTAATTCTTAATGAAATAATATTAAACTACATAAATTGGAGAAAAACAAGAGGAGGAAACCAAATGCTTCTCAGTGATTCCTCCATTGTTTAATAATCACAAATTAAATCGATAATTCAGAGGAAATCATTTTACATGACTTCATGATTATTTACTGAATGGTTAGGAGGCTCCAGCTTTTGTTTCAAGAAAACCATTCCTGATTTTCTGGATATCTTTGTGTCATTCTCCAGTGCACTGGGATTGTGACGCATATATCCATATATATATATAAGTGTTCTTATGCCACATTGTAATTTTTAAGAAATAATTCAAATAACATCAAATACATTTTTACAAAGAAAACAGAATCCACAGATCCACACAAAAAATGCTGGGACTCAGAATAAACAGCCCCCAAGCTAAAAATTACTCCTATGGCTTGTGAGAATTTCTTCTCACACAGGAGAGAATAGGGATTGGTAAGGACCATTGGTTGACAAAGAGGGAGTCTACTATTCACAAGATATCATGGGGAGAGGAATGGTTCATAAAAATATGGACCTAGTCCATCAAGCAGAATGTACATCCCCCCATTCTATGTACACGTGATTATAGAATCCAACAATGAAGAAAAACAAAAATTGGACCACTTTAGAAAAATAGGTAATTCCAAAATTTCCAGTTTGACTCACACCACTCTCTTCCCTGTTTTCAATTTTTGTACTATGGATATCATTCATACATGAATATACAAAAACTTGTAGTGAAGAGCCAAACATATGACCTTACAAAATGAAGGGGCATAACTCCTTACAGTGCACCTATGCACACATCTCAAGGAGGAAATTGAATTGTGAATCATTTTTTAAAGCTTAGCCAGAATGTCTTTCATACATGACTAATAAATATGAATTAGGCTGCACTATTGTGTGTCTTTTCTGACATCAACAATATTTTTTAAACTAATCTGTTTCAATGATAAATATTAAACCAGTATCCTATTTATTCAATGTGTACAATCCCTGGTGATTGGTATATTCACATTGACTTGTATTGCTGTCTTCAATCATTATTAAACTCTTTCAATATTTCTATAATAATTATAATAAAGAAAGAAAATTGTGATAAAAAAGAAGAAATTATTCACCACTGAAACCCTTTGTTGACACTGCCATATATAGGTGTTTTTCTGGAGTCCTTGAAAAAAATTTTTTTTGGTTATCTATCCATTCTATTGATATATGAGCACATAGCACATCATGTGTAGAAAGGTAGCAATGAATGGCCTTCTTAAGCATGTTGCTAATGTCTTTAATATAAAATTATACCCTGAAATGGATATGTTTGAGAGAAAATGTAAATTTTTAAAGGGAATGAAATTTGGTTAGATCTAATATAATCAATGATATGAAAGAGATAGTATGGCACAAACACTTATAAAGGAAAATAATTAGTCTGATATAAAGGAAATTAATATAGACAAAATTCTAATTATTTTATTCCAGGAGTAACTTTGGGCATAATAATTCTTAGGCATGAACTAATTTTTCTTTTATCATGCAATTTCCATTAAGGCATTCATTCTTTCTGAGATAAAAATTCCTCTTTGGGAATTGCCCATATCCCATTGCACAAATTCCGACAAATAACAGGATCACTAGGAAAACCATCGTATTTCCAACCAGAGACACTCAGAACAATAGACTCTTAGGGCAGAGCATCAAATGAGAATAGAATGAGAAAATATTGTCATCTCAATGGAGGGCCAACATTATCAAAAGTCAGCAGAGACCAGATACACCAAATTTTATCGCTGTAGACTAAATATTTGGAACTCGGGGTCATGGAGGATGGGATCTTTGGGAAAGACATCCTCAGGAGAAAATGCAATGCTAAATATAGAAAAGAAAGAGAAGAAAGGAATCCTGGAGAAAATAACCTGCACTCTAATTCACAAAATAAGAATGAAAAGGAAAAAAATATCCACTAACCAACTCAAGACTATGTGGAAACATTTAAAACACAAGAGTCTTCAAAGCAGACACAACAAATACACACAACTTTCCAGACATGTTGAAGGCAGGGATTGAAAAATAGTTTTGAACATATTCTATGGTCTGTGGCTAGGGGGAAATAATGTCATGGTATTTTCTCATGATGTAAGAAATATTCCACCACAGTGTCATGTGATGTTCATAGAAAGTTTTATGAGTCTGAGGATCTACTGCAAAAATGTTTGGTTAGTTTGCAAATTCTGTTTGAAAATGTGTATTTATAGAAACAAGAATGGGGCAGTTTGGAAGTGGAAACTAGATATAACAGAGATTAGGATGATAGTCTCTCATATCCTAATTTGATGTATTTTAAAAAGATAAAAAATTTAAAATACTCCGTAAAATACAATCTTAAAATAATATTTAAATGTCTATTATCATCTACTAATAAAAATTTACTTTGAGAAAAAGAATTTTTCCATGCACTATGTCATTGCTAATTAGAAATGAAACATTTTATCCCTTTTAAATTGTAAATTCTTTAAATTTAAGAGGCTTCAGTGATATGAGTTTGTGTGGAATGCAATTCATAAATTTTTGGAAATTATTTTCTTCCTAATTGTTGATGAAATAATGTTAAACTACTCTAACTTGGAGAAAAATAATTGGAGGAAAGCAAATGTTTCTCATGATTCCTCCATTTTTTAATAATCATGAATTTAAATTGATAATTCAGAAGAAATCCTTTTACATGACTTCATGATTGTTTTCTGAATGGTTAGGAGGCTCCAGGTTTTGTTTCAAGAAAGCATTTCAAGATTTTCTGGATATCTTTGTGTCATTCTCCAGTGCAGTGGGATTGTGATGCATGTATCAATATATATATATAAGTGTTCCTATGCCATATTTTAATTTTTTAGAAAGAATTGAAATAAAATCAAATTCTTTCTTACAAAGAGCACAGAATCCACAGATACACACACAAAAACGTTGGAACTCAGAAAAAAACTGCTCCCAAACTCAAAATTTCTCCTATGTCTTTTGAAAATCTCTTCCCACACAGTAGAGAAAAGTCATTGGTAAGGGCCATTAGTTGCAAAGAGGGAGTCAAATATTAACAAAATATCATGGGGCAGAGGCATGGTTCATAAAAATAAGGACCTAGTTCATGAAGGAGAATTTACTACCATCCATTCTATCACACGTAGTCATAGAATTCAACAAAGAAGGAAAAGAAAAAAAGGACCACTTTAGAGAAATAGGTAATTACAAACTTTCCTATGTAACTCACACCACCTTCTTTCCCTTCATCAATTTTTTGCCAGGGATATCATTAATACATGAACTATAAAAACTTTCAATAATGACCAAAACACTTCACCTTACAAAATAAAGGGGCATTACTCCTTACAGGGCACCTATGCACACATTTAAGTTGGAGATTGAATGGTGAATCATTTTTTAAAACTTGGCCAGTCCATCTTCCAAACAGACTAATAAGTATTAACGATGCCACCCTTTTGTGTGCTTTCTCTGACAACAACAATATTTTTTAAACAAATCTGTTTCAATGATAAATATTAAACCAATATCCTATTTATCCAATGTGTACATTCCCTGGTGATTGGTATATTCACAGAAGCATGCATTGCTCTCTTCAATCATTATTAAATCCTTTAAATATTTCTATAATAATTATAATAAAGAGAGAAAATCTAGATGAAAAAAGAAGAAATTATTCACTTCTTAAACCCTTTGTTGACACTGCCATGTAGAGATGTTTTTCTGGGAGTCTTTGAAAAAAAATTTCTGTTTTCTATCCATTCTATTGATATATGATCACATACCACATCATGTGGAGAAAGGGAGCAATGAATGGTCTTCTTAAATGTGTTGCAAATGTCTTTAATATAAAATTATACACTGAAATGGATATGTTGGACAGAAAGTGTAAATTTTTAAAGGGAATGAAATTTGGTTAGACTTAATAGAATCAATGATATGAACGGTATAGTATGACATAAACACTTATAAAGGAAAATAATGTCTGATATAATGGAAATTAATATTAACAAAAATCTAATTATTTTATTCTTGGAGTAACATTCGGGCATAATAACTTTGAGGCATGAAATATATTTTTTTTATCATGCAATTTCCATTAAGGCTTTCATTCTCTCTGAGAAAAAAAATTCCTCTTTGAGAATTGCCCATATCCCATTTGCACAAATTCCCACACATAACAAGATCACTAGGAAAACCATCATATTTCCAATGAAAGAAACTATGAACAATGAAACCCAAGGGCAGAGCAAGAAATGAATTAGAATGTGAAAATATTTTCATCTCAATGGAAGGTCAATATTATCAAAAGTCACTAGACACCAGATAAATCCAATTTTATTGCTGCAGAAAAATTATTTGGAACTCAGGGCATGGAGAAAGGAATCTTTGGTAAAGACAACCTCAGGAGAAAAGGCACTGCTA
>JAQZBX010094993.1:0-11963 GCA_029593785.1 Cabassous unicinctus | reverse complement strand
TAGAAAACTAGGAATAGAAGGAGACTTTCTCAACATGCTAAAGCGCATATATGAAAAATTCACCCCAAACATATTGAATAGTGAAAGAATGAAAACTTTCCCTCTAAAATCAGGAACAAGACAAGCATGCCCACTTTCATCACTGTTATTCAACATTATTCTGGAAGTTCTAGCCAGAGCAATTAGACAAGAAAGAGAAATAAAAAGAAGCTAAATTAGGAAGAAGTAAAACTTTCCCAATTGGCAAATTATTTGTTGCTATATATAAAAATTACTGAAAATCCACAACAGTTACTTGAGCTACTGAATAAATTTAGCAAAGTGACAGGGTACAAGATCAATATGCAAAAATCAGTAGTGTTTCTATACACTAATAATGAATAATCTGAAGAGGAAATCAAGAAAAAAAATCTCCATTTACAATAGCAACTAAAAGAATCAAATATCTGGGAATAAATTTAACCAAGGAAGTAAAGAACTTGTACATAGAAAACTACAAAACATTGCTAAAGAAATCAAAGAAGACCAAAATAAATATAAGGATATTTCATGTTCATGGATTGGGAAACTAAATATTTAGATGTCAATTCTACCCAATGCAATTTACAAATTCAATGCAATCCCAAACAAAATTCCAGCAGCCTTCTTTACAGAAAAGGAAATACCAATCATCAAATTCATATGGAAGGGTAAGGTCCCAAATAGCCAAAACCACCTTGAAAGAAGAGAACAAAGTTGGAGGACTCACACTTCTCAATTTCAAAACTTATTTCAAATCTATAGTAATCAAAATAGTAAGACACTGTCATCAGGATGGACACTGTCATGAGAAAGTTCAATGGAATCAAATGGAGTATTCAGAAATAAACCCTCATGTCTTTGGCTGATTTAGTTTTGACAAGGGTGCCAAGAACAGTCTCTTCAACAACAGGAATATCCATATGCAAAAGAATGAAGATAGACCCTTATGTCATACTATATATAAAAATTAATTCAAAAATGGATCAAATGCCTAAATATAAGTATCAAAACTACAAAACTCCTAGAAGAAAATGTAGTGAAACATCTTCAGGACCTTGTGTTAGGCAAGGTTTTCATAGACTTTACATCAAAAGCACAAGCAACAAAAGAAATAACAGAAAGTTGAGACTTCATCAAAGTTTAAAACTTTTGTGCATTCAAGGAGTTCATCATGAAAGTAAAATGACACCTGCAGAATGGGAGAAAATAATTGAAAACCATTTATCCAATAAAAGTTTAATATCTAGAATATATAAAGAAGTCCTACAACTCAACAACAAAAAGACAAACAATCCAGTTTAAAAATGGGCAATAAAAAAGACTTGAAAAGATATTTCTCCAAAGATATACAAATAACCAATAAGCATATGAAAAGCTGCTCAAAAGCATTAGTTATTAGGGAAATGGAAATAAAAATCACAATGAGATACCATTTCATACCCACTAGAATGGCTACTATGAAAAAATTGGAAAATAAGGAGTGTTGGAGAGGATGTGAAGAAATAATGGCACATATTCATTGTTGCTGGGAATGTAAAATGGTGCAGCCATCGGGGAAAACAGTTTGGCATTTCCTCAGAAAGGTAAGTATAGAATTATCATTATCATCTGCAATCCTACTTTTAGGTATATATCCTAAAGAATTGAAAGTAGGGACTCAAACAGATATTTGCATACCAATGTTCATAGTAGCATTCATTATTTACAATTGGCAAAAGACAGAAGAAACCCAACAGATGAATGGATAAACAAAATATGATGTATACATACAATGGAATATTATTTGGCCTTGAAAATGTACAAAGTTCTGATATATTCAACAATATGAACGAACCTTCAAGACAACATGCTGAGTAAAATAAGCTGGACACAAAAGGGCAAATATGGTATGATCTCACTGATATGAGAAAATTAGAATAAGCAAATTCATAGAGTCAGAAACTAGGATACAGGTTATCAGGTGTTGGAGTGAGGGTAGGGAATGGGAAGTTAATGCTTAATTGGTACAGAGTTGCTGTTTTGGTGATTGTATTAGTCAGCAAAGGGATGCTGATGCAAAATACCAGAAATCAGTTGGCTTTTATAAAGGGTATTTATTTGGAGTAGAAGCTTTATCACCAGGCCATAAAGCATAAATTACTTTCCTCACCAAAGTCTGTTGCCAAGTGTTGGAGCAAGATGGCTGCAAGGGTTCAGCCTCCCTCTTCCTCTTAGGGTTCCGTGGTCCCAGCTTCTTCCAATATCAGCTGTAGGCTGGGATAAGTCTCTTCTCCCAGGTCTCGTTTCTCTCCTGGCGCAGCTGCTCTGCTCTCTCCACAAGGATAGCTGTAAACTATCAGGCGAACGGCTTGTCTCTTTTCCTGTGGCCTCTGACATGTCTAACGGAGTCTTCTCTCTTTCCTCACATATCTGCTCTTTTGTGTATTTACTTCCTGGGGTAACAGCATCCAAAACTCCTCTGCCATGTGGTTTTCTCTGTGAGTCCCCACCCACCAAGGGGGCAGGGACTCAATGTCCTACTGACATGGACCAATCAAAGCCTTAATCATTATTTAATCAAGTAAAAGTGAAACCTCTGAAGATAGTACAATCTAATATACCCAGAGGAACAGACCAGTTTACAAACATAATCCAATATATATTTTTGGAATTCATAAATAATACCAAACTGCTACAGTGATGGAAAAGTTTTTGTAATTCAAATTACATGTTTGAATGTGGTTAAAAGGAAATGTTTTAATTTGTATATATGTTACTAGAATAAAAATTTAAAAAACATAGGACTATACAACATAAACAGTGAACCCTCATGCAATCTATGGAAACTACAGTTAATAGTATAATTATAATAATACTGTTTTATCAATTTTCACAAAGATACCACACTTATACAAAGTGTTAATAACAGAGAAATTGTATGTATGGAGGGGTATCTGGGAACTCTGTATTTTTTGCATAATTTTTCTGTAGAAGCCTACATCTCCTTTAATAAAAATAAATAAAATAAAATGAGAAAAAATTATGTACCAATGAAATCCAAAACAGTTGAAGTGAAAAATGAAGACCAACACAGACAGATCTTTGAAAATTTTTAGAGTAACAAGGTTAAAAAGAAGATAAAATCATCCAAGGAGGTTTTAGGACCAAAATAAAATATAATAGGTCATTAATATAATAATAAGAATCACACTGGCATCAAACTTCTCATCAACAATGTGGAATGTGGATGACATTACCCATTTTCTTTTACTTTCACATCACAACTGTGAGGCAGCTACTGGGGGACAGTTTCTCCTACTTCTGATGTTTCCTTCCACGTGGAAGGAGCTCCACATATGAAACACCCAAGAACTCTCTCCAATCCCTCTCAGAGAAGAAGGAGTGACTACTATGACTTGTGAGTTTGGAAGAAGGAATTTGCAGGTGTAATCCAGCTCCTTCTGTTTCAGTTTTCTTGGGAACAAACTTCCCTTCCCACAGGAAGCTTAATTCTACTTGGCCTCTAAAGACTGGAAAGAGGCTGGCTCCTGAACCTCATGGATAAGTGTGCTTAGTTCAGTGTTTAGAAACTTGCTTGCTTGTTGATACACTATATTTCATCTCATGTAAGTCCCCATCGATTGTAAGGTGGCACCATTATTTTATGGACCACAAAGGAAGAAAAACACTGACAAATAGTGCATTTCTTTCTATCACTTTGAATTTTTAAGACATATTGAATAAGAGGTGTCTTTTAAAAATATATGCTTATAAAGTATTGCTCTTTTATATACATAAAAAGGAAAATAAATTAGTGACTATATTTCCAAAAAAAAATTACATTCATAGCCTGACTGTTTGAACCACGTTTTGACTAGGAGTTACCTATGTCCATGATTTACAACAGAACATTTTCTTCCTTGCCATCATGATGTAGCACTGGACTAGTTTTGCTCTCAGATTTTCTTCCAAGGTGCAGACACCTATTCTGTATGTTACAACAGTGGCACTTAATCTTTTAGAAGGTGTCAATGGAAGGTTTTTAGATAACTACCAAGACTAATAATCCTTTCTTAAATGGTCCTTAATAGTTTATTGATGGAGACATCAAAAGGTGCAGCGAGCTAGTCTTGTCACCAAGAACACCTCAAGTTCTTGTGTGTGCAGGTACTAACAACCATATCATGACTGCTACTGGGCCAGTAGCAATTGTAAGATGCCATTGTTTGGGAAATGCATCCTCATTTCATAGATGTTAACATGTAAACAAGAGAGTACATCTTAGAGTCAATGACATAGAATAGGCATATTCTTTATTACCAGGTTTATCACAAATAAAAGGGATGATCAGTCTTTCATTGGCTTAATTTTGTTCTGTTTTCCAATTTGTTTAAAATTTGGGTGGTAAAGAAGGCCAATCTTTATTGGGTCCACTTGAATCCCAACAGAAAGTACTGTTATTATATTTTACAAGTTAAAAAATGAAGTTCAACAAAGTTAAATAACTTGCCCAAGGATATACAATAAGTGACAGAATTGGGCTTGAGTCCTGGTCTGCTAGACTCCAGCATTACTCAACCTAATGACTTTTGTAAACTGCCTGATGAAAAGAGTTTTGAAGGATGGGTAGGAATTAACTTGTGAGAAGGACATACCAGAATAAAAAGATGTGAGAGAGCACCGCCTTTTCAGGGATCTCTAAGCATTTCCTCATAGCTGGAGGGCAGGAGGGGAAAGGCACCTGGGATATGATACTAAAGAGGTAGCACTATTGCTTCTATTTTTTTTTTTTATTATTTTATTTTTATTTGTTAAATGGTTCCTTCTTTTTCCAGTTTAAACATTGTTCCCCTGAGAAGCTTTTCCCTGCTCTTCTGGTCTAGGTAAAGCATCTTTGCTGTCTGTTCCCACGGTAAGTTGTACTTCTTCTAACTGAGAACTTCTCTTTCTTATAATTTTTGTGAGCTCAAGAGTGAGTCTATCTAAGTTATCATTGTATCCCCAGAATTCAGCATGATGCCTGGCACAGAGTAGGTGCCCCCAAACTGGTTACAACTCAATTAATGGTAAGCACTGAGTTAGCCAGCCAACATGGTTGTTACACAAACACGACTGAGAACTATTTGAAAATTTTAAGGACTGATGACCAACATAACTAATGTTGTCTTTTAGAGAGATGTCTCTGGATGCAAAACAGGGATGGATTGGAGGGGAACAGAGTGAAGGCAGGGACACCAGTTTGGAGGCTGACACTATGTTCAGACATTTATTCCTGCAGCAAGAATGTGGCAATTATTAGATATCAGTAGCATTTAAGTCACACCAACATTTAAGAGATGAGTGAGGAAGAGGAATCAGCAAAGGAGGCCTAATGGGACCTTTCAGAGAAATATGAAAACCAGAAGAGCACGATATCATAGACTCTAAAGGAGAACAGAATTTTGAGAAGGATGTGATCAACAGGATCAAATTCAACAAGTTCAAGTAAGATTTCCACGGGAGTAGAAAAAGTTCATTTGTGACTTTGGAAAGAGCAATTTGCATGCAGTGGAGACGGAGGCTGATTGCTGTGGGTTGAATATGGCCTGAGAAACAAAGAGCATATGTGATAACAGTGAGGAGGATTAATTTGCTATAAGAGAAGGGGAAAACTAGGTGACAAGGGAGGATTGTTGTGGTTTTGTGATTGAATACTATTGAATGTGTAAATAAATTGAGAGTGAGGTGCCATTGAGGGGGAGAGATTTCAGATATTGGGTCAGGGGAGATATTTGGCCTACTGAGGTCTCTAACAAACTTGGAAGGCTTCCTTGGAGAAGGTGGAGATTATAAGCTTCAACAACCAGGTTCAATGGAGACCTTGGGTGCTGACCTCATGAATGTGCTCTGATCAAAGTAAGTTAGGATGGGTAGAAAGAAAGAAGGGGGAGGAAGTGAGAAGAGGAGGGGAGAGGATGAGAAAGAGAAGAACAGAGGAGAGGGAAGGAAAGTGAACCATTAATGCAATCTCATCAATGAGGTAAATCACTCCTTCCTTAAAGAGGCACAAATGAGGGGCAGACTGGAAGGACCAGAAATATTCCACACTGCTTCCTCCTGTGATGTGTAAAAGAGATCTCTTACCCACCCATAGAAATATGAAATAGCGTAAGTATGAACTCCCTCTTCCTCCACCCTAACCCAGGCCAAAGGGCAGGTCCCCCAGCCCTCAACCTAGTTAAAGCTGGAGGAGACTAACACAGAAGTCTGGTGCTGGGCTACTTCCCAAGATATGTCATAGATTAACAGCAGAAGGTAGTAGGTATTGCAGGGAGGGTACTGCTCCATTCACTTGAACAGGCCTGGAGAGAATATCTCAATTTTGAATGCATGGGCCTGTGAGCAAACCCACTGGATTTTTATCAAGCCCAAATATAAGCCATCCATAGGCCATGCATGAGGCCTAAAATATTTGTCATTGCCAACACATTTTTCCAAACCAATTGATTTTAAGTGGAACAGATTGCTGCCAGGAGGAACATCTTCCAGGTGAAGAGCTCCCCTTTGTTCCACCCTTGGCAGGCCTTCATGACATTTTCTGGAAATATATGCATCCTTATGCTGTGAACCTTTTCCCTCTAACCCCTTTCCTGGGCTTTTCAGTAGCAAATCATTCCTTGAGCCTGTGTTACATCTCTTCTTTCAAGGATTTACTCCATGGGTGTAACTGGCTGTGGTCCCCTCTACCCCTAACACCATAGATCACAGAGGCAGAGATGGATCCCTGGTGAACCAGAACAGGCTTATGGCTTCAGAAAGTCATTAATAAATGCATATTTTATTTTACCATCCTCTGGGTATAGGGCAGCCAAGGCTTGTGTCTTCCTAAACAGCCTCCCTGGCTAAAGAGTCAATGGCTAAATAATGCATTGTATCCATTAGTTCCAATAATAACCAAAATCCACTGATAGGGAAAAATAAGCCAAATCTTTCCCTTCCTGTGAACCCCTCCTTTGAGAGATGGATGAAGTCTGTGCTTCTGTTGCAGAACACGAACTCAATTAAAACAGCTCCTATACATTGCTGCTGGAATCACTTTTGAATGTTCCCATCCTATAAACATATCATATTATAATATTAATGTGGAACCTGCTCACTTTATTGCCTCAGTCCTTTCACAGTTCATTGATTAACCAGATGCCAAGCAACATCCCCTTTACTGTGTGCTTGTGTTTTATGGTGGAGGATGTATTATCAATCCCATCCAAAGTTCCTCGTTATGGTTTTTCCTATCAATTGTTTCCTTATGGTCGGTAGCATATGGACAGTTTACTCTCTCATCAATCCTCAATGGGCCATTCGTGTCCTTGATAATAATAACAGCATTAATGGATGTGTTCCTATTTCAGTATATACCGTTATCTGGAGCTAATTTAATTAAGCAGCACCACAGCATTGTATCCAAGTTTCCTATTGTCCATCATGCTCTTCTCTAACACCCCCAAAGGAATATGTGCCTGAGCTGACGAGAAAAAATTGTCTTCCTTTGCAAAGCCTAGAGAGACACTGGTGAGAGTTCAGGGCAATCAGGTTTGGTTGCCAGAAGGGGTTTACAAGGACGGCAGACAGGTAAGGACTATGAAAAGGAATAAAAACTCTTGTCAAGAGTTTTCATGGTTTAATAAAGACCATAGACAGAGATTCAAATCTCAGGTCCATCACGTACCAGCTTTTTGACCTTGGAAAACTTTACTTCTTTGAGTTTCAATGCCCACATCTGTAAAAGGGGCACAAGAAGAGACTCCTGATATGGCTTGCACTTCAGTAGGGGCCTGCAAAAATCCATGTCCACCTGGAACCTCAGAATGTGACCATATTTGGAAAGAGGGTCTTTGCAGATGTAATTAGTTAAATTGAGATGAGTCCATACTAGACTAGGGTGAGCCCTAATACAATATGAGAAGAGAAAACGGAGATACAGAGACCCATAGTGAGAATACCTTGTGACAACAGAAGCAGACTTAGGAATGATGCAGTCTCTGCATATCAAGGAAACTAAGGATTGCTGGCAACCACCAGAAGTTCGGGAGAGGCATAAAACTTTCTTTCTCAGAGACTCAAAAAGGAACCAACTCTGTTGACAGCCTAGTTTGGGACTTCTAGCCTCCAGGACGTGAGACAATACATTTGTGTTGTTTTAAGCCTTCCGGTTTGTGTTAAGAAACTAATACATGATCTGGAGAAGAATTACTACAATAATATATGGAGAGCCCCCAGCAAATGGTTTGTGCTCCAGTAATATTAGCCCCTTCAGCATCTTCCTGCTTCTCAACTTGAGTTTCTGCAGTGGAGCTGTTAATACATATTGCAGGTGTGTACTGCTCTATGCAAAAAGTGTGTTTCTAAATAAAGGGTGTAAATTAGGTTAGAGAAATGAGTCATGTTATAAATGTAGTGGAGGGTATGCTGTTTAAAGTCCTCTGTGCTCTTTTTTTTTTTCCTTGAGATGGCTTTCTTGTCTGTTTGCTCATTGTTTTTGCTTGTTGTCTGCTTGTCTTTTCTTTAAGAAGCATCGGGAACCAAACCCAGGACCTCCCATGTGGGAAGTGAGCACTCAACTGCTTGAGCCACATCTGCTTTCCCTGCTGCATTCTTTTGTGACACAAAATCACCCCCAACCCATAACAAGTGTGCATAAAGCCAGAGACTGCTGTATAAGAGAATTTCTACACATATTCTAAACATAGAGGCATTATAGGCCTCCTCTTCTATGTGATCATTGAAATAATAATGTCTTTGAATAGTAATATTTGCTGAGTGCTTACTATGTATACTGTGCTAGTACTTTACACGTATTCCTCACATCCCCTGTGAGATAGATAGCACTGTCATCCACATCTTACAGTTGAGGAAACTGAGACATAAAAGGTCCTACAACATGTCCAAGGTCACATCATGAGTGCAAACCCGAATTTAAATACAGATAGTCTGGTTCTCCCGAGTACTTCGGGGCAGGGGCTTGCTCTAATGTGACTCAAACAAAAGTGCTTGAAAAGCCTATCTATCTTCCTGGCTAGCTGTAATCCAAAACTGCATAAAACCTAAACTGTACTCTCAACACCTCCTTTAAAACTGCAATTGTCCCAGGACCACAGCTGAAACCTGCCACCCAGCTCCTCATTTTGTCAGAGGAGTGAGATAGGTGGCATTGGGAAATCTTTGACAGCTCATCTTAAAACTTTGCAATTCCTTGGGCTTTCTCTAAAGATCAGAGTTCTTACTCTGTCCATCCACAAGTGGAGTTGTTCTGGCTGAGACCCTGGTTGTGCATCAGACTTTTAGATCTAGAGAAGGAGAAAGGGGAACTTTGATGGGCCTGGGGTGGGGCAGAAAGGAGAGTGTAAATGCATCTCATCAAATTAATCATCTGAGATTAAAGAAAGGACAAGGGGAGACTCTGATAACCGATTATTTTCTCTGTGCCAAACCTCACGTTAGATATTTTCAACAGAGCCAGCCAAGAAAGGTGCCTAGGGTACAACATTTAAGGAGGCAGTCACTCTCAGGGTCATGCAATTGTCAGCTCCAATTTTCATATTCACACTTCATTTAACTATCATAGAAACTTTGAAAGGTAAGTATTAACAACTCAGCACATTTGTACCCTATCTGAAAACAGGGACAATAACTCAACTGCAAAGCCAATCTGCATTATTAGGCTTGTCCCTAGAAATTCATCTCCTCAGGTATATCCCTGTTACCTCAGACTTAACCCAGAGAACATTTAGGAGATGATTCTTAGCTTTATAAAGGCATTTATGCTAGGATCCAACTAAACAGCAGAAGTCTCTCTACTATTCCTGTCACTCACAGGAATCCCAACTCCCTACGTCACAGGACATAGTCTCCTCATCCTCAAGAATAGGCCCCAAGGTATTATGGGACCCAGAGAGTTGCAAAGATTTTACCAGGTTGCACAGTATTATACAAATGTTCCAAGGGCCCAGCCTTGGTGATTGAGAGTGGAGAGTTTAATACCCAGTCAATTAACACTCAACTTCCTGGTCTACAAGGAACTCGAGGCATCCCCCTGAACAAATAAAAGACTTACTGGAAATCTGAAAGTCCTTGGGGATGGGAGTGTCACAAGACTATTCTCTGAATTTAGGCCCAGAGTGGGACCTCCTTTCAGGAACGATTGTTTTGTACCCACCATGTCTATCTGTAGCTCTTCCAGGTAAAAGATCAGTGTCAAAGGCAAGATTTGAACATGCAGCTAGAACAACATACCTAAAGCTTAAGTCATTATCTAAGCCTTGAAAATTCCTTCCAACCTCTTTTACTCTTCTCCTTTTGATTATCCCTTAAGTAAGTAAATAAATAAACTAATAAATAAAATATTGCCTCAATTCATTGCAAAGACTCTGGTATACTTTATTTCAAGTGGTTTTGAGATTTGGGTGACAGGGAGCCACCCACACATTCCTGAAGACCCTGACAGTTTGGATCATGCCCACATGGGGCTGCCCCCTCTCTCCTTCTGTGGATGCCCTCTTTCCCTTCAGCATCGCCCACACTCAGTCAGGTGTAGTTTTCAGTGATGAGCATGCATTTTAGGCAGTGCTGTTAGTTCTTGTTAAGATTGTTCTCCTTGGCTTCGGCAAGGGTGCTGGTTAGTGCTTCTCCACCTCAGGACTGGACGATCATGCTGTGCCCAACGTCCTGAGCAGGCTCGAAAGCTCAGCTCTCCAGACAGTTTGTAGCTCATAATACATGGTTTTCAGGAGTAGGAAGCAGAGTTCAGAAGGCGTAAATGTAAAACAAGAAAGGAAAAGCTTTTCTTGTGGCAGATAGGAGAAAAGCACACAAAGGGCACAGGAGTACCTGAGCTGACAGGAGCCTGAGGCAGTTCCCTCTCTGTAGTGTCCCTCAAGCCTTCTTTGAATAGGAGCAATGGTTCACTTGGCCTGGGCCACAAGATCCGCCACTGGGTCAGACGCTGTTATCGACAGCAGGCAGTGGTCCCAAGTCAGCCTGTGAAGGCATTAGCAAAGCAACAATAGCTGATGTGCCCTCACTACAATGTCCTGTGCATTCTCACAACAAACCCAGTGCCTGGCACCTGAGTAGTCAATAAAAGTACATTCCAGAACACAGATTCTTAAACAATATTATTGGCTTTTCAGAATTTTTCTTCCTTGTTTTTCTTTGCTTCACTCTCTTGGTTGGCCTCACTAATATGACCATCAAGAAATGAGGCCATTCCCACATAGAGGCCAAGTCTGCTCATACAAAAGCTATTAGAAGACCTATGATGTCTTCTGCTCTAAGAAATCAGGTCTTATATGGTCCATTGGGGGCTTATTAATCTTCTTAAGACTGTCCAGTATCTGAAGCCAAGACAATGTCAACGTTAAAATGCAAGTAACCCTTTTAAGTTTCTGGGATATATATTTAACAAGTATAGTGTTAATTATAGTTTCGAATAAAAGGAGCAAAGGGCCATGTAGAAATATTGCAGACATGTTTCCTATCTGAAAAGATACAGGAATATGATTAAACATTATTTCCTATTTAACACCAGTATGTGTCTTCAGTTAATCACTCTTAAGCAGGGTTCCTTACATATTTTTATTTCTGTATTCACCTAGTAGTTAACTTTAAATTGGTAACTTATATAAAATAGTTTTATATTCGCTCAAAAATTTTATCTTCATTTGGTGTGTGTGTGTATATATATGTATAAATATATATATATAATAAATATATAAATATTCTTTTTAAGTGGGCAGTAATGGTTGCTGCTAGTATTTTGTTAGGGTTCATCAGTATTTAGTTTTCACACAATTCTAATGTATAGTTTCAAGTCTTACTAGACAATCTTACTTCCACTCATTTCTGTTTGGCTCAAACATTCCATTTTATCTTCACCAGTCTAATTTAACATGTGTTTGTTGGAGGTCATTAATGTTACTTGTACAATG
>JAQZBX010094992.1:0-11962 GCA_029593785.1 Cabassous unicinctus | reverse complement strand
TCTTTGTGATTATCTTGGTTATGCATTGAACGCCTTTATATCACTCAAATAGTGAATTTCGACTTCTGTATGTGTTATCTTAATTTTAACTATAACAAAGTATTTTGAATTTATACTGTTAATAAATATGACACACAGATTATGCTTCTGTACTCCTCAATACCCCTCATTCTGTTGTTTTGCCCTGAATTACACCTTTAGAACTCTGTGCCTAAGGACACAGGTTTAAAACTATTTTTTAATAAATTTGTATTTTAAATCATATTAGAAATAAAAAGTGACGTTACCAGCCAAAAATATTCACCCACATAGTTGCCTTTATTTCTTCTTATTGTTTAAGTTATTGTCTTGGGTCATTTACTTTCAATTTGGATGACTGTTTTAAAAACTTCTGTAGAGATGCTCTACCAGCAATAAGCTCCCTTGTCTTTTGTTTATCTAGGAATATCTTAAATTCACACTCACTTTTGAAGAACAATTTTGCCAGATATCTATTTCTAGATGGAAAGATTTTTCCCCCTACTTACCTTCTCAATCTGCCATTCCACTGCCTTCTGGAATCCATGATTTCCCCTGTAAATTAGCTATTAATATTCTTTAGGCTCTCTTGTACATTATGAGTAGCTCCTCTCTTTTAGCTTTCAGGATTCTCTCATTATCTCTGGCTTTCAACTGTTTTAGTATTATCAAACAATGTGGTTATTTGCAAGCAATTTCTATTTGAGTTCCTTGAGTTATATGGGAATGCATATCAATATCTTTCATCAAACTTGGGAGACTTGTCTGTTATATATAAAAATACTCTTCTTGACACTTCTCACATTCTTCTATTTATGGGAATCTCATAATTCTTTTGTTTGTTCACTTGATTATGGCCTAGGCGTTTTCTTCTTCACTTTTCTTCATTATTTTTTGCTTATCTTTCCAGATTGAATAATTGCAATCGTTCTATATTCAAGTTGGCTGATTCATTTTTCTGCCTGCTCAAATCTGCTGTTGAATCTATGTAGGCACTTTTTAAAAAATTTATTATACGTTTCAAATCCAGAATTTCTGGTGTGATTCCCTTTAAAATTTCTAACTCTTTGTTAATATTATCATTTTTCATAGGTTACTCCCCCAATTTATTTTAGTGGAATCTTCAGGTTTCCCTTTCCTATTATTTAACTAGTATTTCCAAGGATATGTTTCTTCAGGGATGGTTTCTATTCTTTTATTTTATTCCTTTCAATGGTCCATTGCTCTTATTTCTGTATGTGCCTTATGATTTTTTGCTTAGATCAAGATATTTTAATATTTTACTGTGGTAATTTTGGTATGAGATTTCTCTCCAACCCTTCAGGTTTTTCTAGTTGTGGTTGTTATTGAAGGCTGTAGGAAGACATTTAGCAAATTTCCAAGACTAGTGTTTTCATTGAGATTCCCTTTAATACCAGGAGTTAAAAATAATAATAATAAAAACATGTGATCCATTCTTTGCTGTGTTGGATCTCTTCTCACCACTAAGGCAGACCTGCCCTAACCCTCATGATCAGCCTAAGGTGAAAGCTTAGACTTTTCAGATATTTTATTTTATTTTACTGAAAAATATCATTCATACATGAACATATACAAAAAAAAATAAGTGTATGGTAAAAGTTATGAACTTTCAAAACAATCATGCATAACATCATACAGGGATCCCATACATCACATCTGGGTGAAAGATTACAGTTGAAACATAAAATACAGCTATAGTGACTGAAGAGAGCAATTTTAGAGTGTTATCTTTAGGAGGATGGAAAATTCAGGTGAACCAGTTTTTATAGGGAAATTTAGAAAACTATGCATACTCAAGTTCAAAAAATATGAATGTGCATGCTTTCCTAAATGACTGTTGTATCAGCTTTATTTATCTGTATATGCACAGCCATACCTACTGATTCACTTTGCAAGTAAAATACAGAATCAGAAATGCAGAGATGGGAGCTTTAGATCATTCTAAGACTGCCACCAAGCCCAGAAACATTGGGAGGAGGATTGTAAAAAGGCACAAGAATTCCATACCATTTATAAATTGTTCCTTTTCTTGAGTCAATGTCCACTTTGTTACTGTAACCCTTGGTTGTAAAGAGTTTGTAGAACATTGGTTTTGACTATTTCTTCTCTCTTGTGTTTTTGGGTGAGATGGCATTTTAGAACTGCTATCCTCCTAATTTTAGCCCCCCACAATGTTTGTTTTTGACATTCTCATAATATGATAGCTATTTTACTGGATTTATGTGTTATGATTCTGCTGAATTGATATATTTATTTATACACAAGTGAAAATTAACAATATGTGGCTAAACACAGATAAGAGATACAGTAAATACTATCTCTAGTATTCATTCACCTGCACTTTAATGGCTATAATGAAATTTAGTTAGAGTGTATATATTTTTGTTTAGAGGAATAGAAGGAGTCACACTTGAACAGAGAAATGGAAGGGTTTAAGCAGAAATTGGGAAAAAATCAGTAAAATATTATGGAAATGCAACACATTCTTGCACCTCAATGAATAAACCCTCTTATATATGGATAGAAATTTTCATACATTAATAAGTAAATGTATATTATAATAAAAATCTTTTCTAGTGTAACCAAATGTATGATTGGAACTTTTACTACATCATAGTTATGATCATCCCTGACTCTAAGGTGATATCAAGTCATTCTATTCACATAATTCCACTCTGTAAACTCTATGTGAAAGACATGCATTTGATAACCATAATTACCCTACTAACCTGTGCCATGGACTCTGGCAAGCACTATGGACAACAATATGAATAGGAGAATAAGATTCTAATAAGGAAAAAAGAACAAGATGCCTAGCCATAAAGTAAAATAGTAACTAAGGTTGACATGTTCAGAAAGTGTATTTAAGTTAGTGATACAGAAATGAATCAAAGCCACAAAGGTGAAAATTTCTATCTCAGAATTTCTCTAAACAAAATAATTGTGGTCTTAGATGTCTAGTGTACTTTTTCACAAAGGGCTTATTTATATCAGAGCCACCTTTCAATAAAACAGAGGTAAATTACTTAAAACAGTATATGTCATTTGAGAAAAATATTGTTTAAGAAACCCATGTCATGACACCTTGTGAAAAAAAATGGAGACTTCCAAAGAGTTTCAGAATGAAGATTGGGGATAACTTTGAGAAATCAGAAAAATGGACAATGGGAAAATTGCACATACCAAAGAGAAAGTATAAAGCTTAATAAAGGGGCATGCTTAAAATAGAAAAGATTGAAACTTCAAGAAATAAATAGAAACAGTCAGAATCTAGTTAAAAATCAGAACAAAGAATCTCAAATTTTGGCTCTGATGCTTTCAGTTCTTCTTCCTGGTGCTCTTTTTCAGATAAGGGAAAAATGACCTCTACTTAGCGTCTTCCCCCAAGGAACTTTTTCAGGTTTCCCTTTATGTCCTTATCCCTTGTGATGTTTAGGCTAATGTGTCAACTCGGCCAGGTAATTGTGCCCAATTTTTTGGTTAAACAATCACTGAGTAAATTGTAATACAAGGACATTTATAAGCTTTAGTCACCAGTGAGTCTACTGCATAGATGGCTAATTACATATACGACCAACCACGGAGATTGCCATTCAGCAGTGAGTGATGTTTTATCCAATCAGTTTAATGCCTTTAAAAGGAAGTGACTTTAGTTTTGAGAGAGAGTTTCCCAGCTAATCTTTGAACACCCAACACCCTCAGAAACTCATCAAGGACTTTCACTGGACTTTCATCTAGCCCCTGGTTTGAAGGCTGCCTGTGGAACTGAGATTGGGTGTCCCCATGGTCATGTGAGAGAATCTTGTAAAATCTCATACTATTTACAGATATCTCCTGTTGAATCTGTTTCCCTAGAGAACACTGACAAATACACCTTGGTACCAGGAGTGGTTCTTGAGGAACAGAATCTTAAACATAAGATATCTGAGGTGGGTCTGAGGGTTTTGCAATTGGTTCTCCATTCTAATTAGACTCAAGGGTACTAATGACTCCCTTTCCAATAATGAAGAGGCCTCTAGCAGCCCATGGTGTGAATTGCCAATGGAGATACACAAAATATCATCACTGGAATCCCTTACTTCCATTCTTAAAAGAGGCAAGGATCTGGGTGAGAGTGTTTTCAACATCACAACAGAGTTTTGTGGAGTCAAAAGGTATAATGATGTTGGCTGGCTTCTCCTAGATAGATACCCTGATTACAGATACAAACGAAAGAGATGAGCTAAAGCTTTCAAATTTGCAACTTACATTCCTCATGAATGATTTGAAAGTTTCTATGTGTGCTCTGAAAGAAAGTCTTGTCTGCTACAGCTACAAGCTTGAGATATATGAGATTTTCACTCAGACTGTCATTGTACAAGTAGCAGTTTCAAAGGAAACTACAATCTCAACCCTGCAGGGTATCTGTGGTTAAAGTTAATGCACTTATTGGAAAGAAGTAGAACCCTGAGGATTGAGATAGAGACATGTGGGATGATGATAATATTGGTGGAGATATTGGAGCCCTAAATTCTGCTGATGCTTTACCAGATAAACCTGTAGTGGCCTGCCCTGTGAGGACCATCCTTTGTCAACCTTATACCACCCAGTTTCCAGCCTGACCCAGGGAGTGCAGAATATCTTCCAGCCCTAAGGTTGTTGCCAGTCAAACTAAAGTCTGAACTGCCCAGCCTCTGGCCTTCCCCAGGAATTCTGGACCTCCTCCCAGCCCTGAGGCAGGTACCAGCCTAACTCCAGCAAGCACTGCCCAACCTACACCCTGCCCTGAGGAATCTGCCTTCCAACCCATGTCTGAAGAGATTAACCTTGTTTTACCAGACAAAAATGCAAAGGAATGCCCTGAAGTCAGTAGCTTGTAAGATATTTCTAATCCTTCTCCTTACTCACTTTGAGATCTATTACTAGACTAAAATCACAACAAGACCCCAAAGGTGAAATACAAAGTGTGACCAGTGAGGAAGTACAGTATACTCTAAAAAAACTGCACAAGTTTTCCAACTTATATAGACAGAAATCAAGGGAATATGTGTGGAATGGATACTAAGTATATGGGATTATGGTGGAAGGAGTATAAAGTTGGATCACACTGAATGTGTTGATATGGGCCTACTAAGCAGAAATTTTGGATACAATGCTTTAGCTCAAGGGGTTACCACAGGCTCTAACAGTTTGTTCAAGTGGCTGACTGAAACATGGACCAAGAGATGGCATAGTATGTCTGAGGTTGAGATGCCTGATTTGCCTTGGTATCCAGTAGAAGAAGGAAATCAAAGACTTAGAGAGATTGGAATGCTAGAATGGATTTACTATTTAAGACCTGCCCTCCCACCCCAGGAATGTGTAGAGGACACACCTTTAACCAGGACTTTGAGGAATAAATTTGTAAGACTAACTCCATTTTCCCTGAAATGTTCTGTGGGTGCTCTTCTCTGTAGTCCATATATTACTGTATAGAGGGCTGAAATGGAATTAGAATCCTTAAACATTATGGGGATGATAGGCTCTCAGGCCAGTAATATACAAGTACAGGCAGATAATCACCAAAGGCAAGGTGAGTGTGACTAACGCAAATAAAGCAGATTCAGAGCAGCACTCAAAATAGTCTGAGTTACATAGAGATACGGCATTGAGTAATAGATCATGGGGTAGCTGAAATGAAATAGATGTGCAGTCTATTAAATTTCTGCTGATGCTCTATAAGCAGAAGAGTTCTATATCTAGTCAACAAAACCCCAACTGAATTGGGACAGTTTACAGACTCAGTGCCTATTGAATAAGAAGAAAGCCAAGTCCCCTTGGTGAAAGATCCTTTAAACTGACAATAATTTTTACAGTTAATCTTCCACCAACACTTCCCCAAAGAGGCCTATGGCATTTTACCAGAGTTACTGTACATTGTGGAAAAGGAAATGATGAGACATTTTTTGGATTATTAGACACTGGCTCAGAAGTGACATTAATTCCAGGTGATACAAAATATCACTGTGATCCACCAGTCAGAGTATGGGCTTATGGAGGTCAGGTGACTGATGGAATTTTATCTCATGTTCATTTCACAGTGGGTCCAGTGGGTCTCTAGACCCATTCTGTGGTTATTTCTCCAGTTCCAGAGTGTATAAGCAGAATAAACATTCCCAGTAACTGGCAGAATCCTGGAATTGGATACTTGATTTGTTGAGTGAGAGCTATTATGGCTGGAAAGGCCAAGTGGAAGCCACTAGAACTGCCCCTGCCTAGCAAAATAGTAAATCAAATGCAATACTGGATTCCTGGAGTGATTGCAGAGATAAGTGCCACCATCAAGGATTTGAAGGCTGCATGGGTGGTGACTCCCACCATATGCCCATTCAAATCTCATATTTGGCCTGTGCAGAAAATAGATGGATCTTGGAGGATGACAGTAGATTATCATAAACTTAACCAGTTGGAGACTCCAGTTGCAGCTGCTGTCCTAGATGTGATATCACTATTTGGGCAAATCAACATATCCCCTGGTACCTGGTATGCAGCCTGTGGATCTGGCAAATGCTTTTTTCTCAGTTGCCATTAGCAAGGGCCACCAGAAAGAGTTTGCTTTCAGGTGGCAAGGCCATCAGTATACCTTCACTGACCTGTCTCAGGGGTATATCAACTCTCCAGCCCTATGTCTAATATTGTCTGCAGGGACCATGAACATCTCTCCCTCCCACAAGACATCACACTGGTCCATTATATTGATGATATCATGTTGATAGGACCTAGTGAGCAAGACTTATTGGGAAGGCTTTTGCATGACAGAAGTTAGGAGATAAAACCAGCAAAAATACAGGGGCTTTTACCTCAGTGAAATTTCTAGGTGACCAGTGGTGGGAACATGTCAAAATATTCCTACTAAGTTGAAGGATAAGCTATTGCATCTGGCCCCTCCTGCAACCAAAAAGGAGGTACAATGCTTATTTGGTCTCTTCAGATTTTGGAGACAACACATTCCTCATTTGAGTTTACTACTCCTGCCCATTTACTAAGTTATAAGAAATGCTGCTAGTTTTGTTTGGGGACTGGAACAAGAGGAGGCTTTGTGACAGGTCCAGGCTGCTGTGCAAACTGCAGTACTATTTGGCCCATATGAGCCAGCAGATCCAATGGTGCTGGAAGTTTCAGTGGAAAATAGAGATGCAGTCTGGAGCCTTTGGCAGGCTCTTATGGGAAAATCACAATGCAGATCCTTAAGGTTTTGGAGTAAAGTCCTGGCATCCTCTGCAGATCACTATTCTTCTTTGGAGAAACAGGTGTTGGCCTACTATGGGGGCTTAGTAGAGCCTGAATGCTTAACCATGGGCCCTCAAGTTATCATGAGACCTGAGTTGCCTATCATGAACTGGGTATTGTCTACCCCACCAAACTATAAACTTGGGTGTGCACAGCAGCACTCCATAATAAAGTGGAAGTGGTATATATGAGATCAGGCTCAAGTGAGTCCTGAAGGCACAAGTAAGTCACATGAGGAAGTAGCCCAAAATGCCCATGGTCACCACTCCTCCCATGTTACCTTTTATTTCCCAGCCCACAACATTGACCCCTAGGGAGAGTCTCTTAGAATCAGTTGAATGAGGAAGAGAAAACTCAGGCCTGGTTTACATATGGCTCTGCACAATTTGTTGATACCACCTAAAAGTGGACAGCTACAGCACTGCAGCCATTTTCTGGGACATCCCTGAAGGAGAGTGGTGAGGGTAATTCCTCCAAGTGGGCAGAACGTTGAGAAGTGCACCTGTTTGTTCATTTTGCTTTGGAGAAGAAGTGGCCAGAGGTGGTGTTTGTGCCCTGATGAAAATTGTTTCACTGAATTGTCAGGGACTTGGAAGGAATATGATTGGAAAATTGGTAGAAAAAGATGTCTGGGGAAGAGGTATGTGGATAGAGCTTTCTGACTGGGCAAAAACCATGAAAATATTTGTGTCCCATGTGAATGCTCACCAGAGAGTGACTTCAGCAGAGGAAGATTTTAATAATGAAGTGGGTTATATGACCTGCTCTGTGGCTAATGCTCATCCTCCTTACTTTATTGGCTGGGGTGATTGATTCTGATGATCAAGGGGAAAAAGGACTGCATCACATGAGGGTAAAGAAGAGTTTGCCTGGAATACAATAAATCTCCTAGGGCTTCTCCTAGCACTTCCATGCCCTGTGATTAAGGTCAATGGAAAAATGCAACATCTCAATCCAAACAGAACTAACAATGGCCCAGAATCTGCAGGAATGAAAGTTTGGGTTACCCTAAGGGAAAAGAATCATGGTCAAATGAAGTATTTGCTTAGGGTAACAGGGACATGGAATGGGTAGTGGAAGAGGATAATGATGATTATGAACTTTGACCACATGACCAGTTACAGAAAAGAGGACTGTAATAGTCATGAGTCTTTCTTCCTTGTTTTGTTATGAGTATGATTGTATATGTACACAAAATGAATTTGTTTTCTTCCCCAAACGTTTCCCTTATCATATAACAAGTTGTGTTAGTTTCATGCAATAATATTTAAGGATGTTAAGTTAAAGAGTGAATATTATCCAAGGACTTGCACTCTATTCTGTAGGGAATTAATGCATTTCCAGTTGTATGCAGGAGAGTTGAACATTGTCAGGCAGAAATATATATATATGTATATATACATACATACATATATGTTTGTTATTGTTTTTACTTAGAGATGAAGTGTGATTTAAGGTAATGTGTATCACTGCCTAGTTGACAAAAGGTGGACTGTTATGGTTAGTCTAATGTGTCAACTCAGCCCGGTAATTGTGCCCAGTTGTTTGGCTAAGCAAACACTAGGCTAATTGCAATACAAGGACATATATGGTCTTTAGTCATCAGTGAGTTTACTGCATAGATGGCTGATTACATCTACGATCAACCAGTGACATTAGCTTCAGCAATGAGTGATGTTTTATCCAATCAGTTGAATGCCTTAAAAGGGGAAGTGATTTCAGCATTCAGAGAGGATTTCCCAGATCATCGTTGGACAGTCAATGTCCCCTGGAAACTCATCAAAGATCTTCATTGGACTTTCATCTAGCCCCTGGTCTGTAGCCTGCCTGCAGAACCTGGACTTGTGCATCCCCATGGTCACATGAGAGACTCTTTAATGTCTCATACTAATTGCAAATATTTCCTGTTGATTCTGTTTCCCTAGAGAACCCTGACTAATACATGCCCCATTATCCAGATTAAAGTTTGGAGCATAGGTGTGACCACCATGTGTAACACCAAGCCCTACGATCTGGTGTGTGTATTCTATGTACCAACAGAATCAGGGTGCACTCCTAGACTCGTGCTGAAATCTAAGGAGACAGTAGGTGAGAAATGCTTCATATTTCTCTTGAGATGATGATATTACACATACGTAAGAAACAGTCTTAGAGTAAGAGACTGTATCAAAATGAGATGACTTACACCATGCAGCCCACTGCAAACTGCATCTCTGTGTCATTGATGGTTATGTCAGCCCAGGAACATTGGACCATGTGGTTAAATACACAGAAAACATGAACTATATGAAGCCAGATATCCCTGCTACAGGAGTACACACACACCATCAGTCACACACACACACACACACACACACACACACACACACATACACACACAGCAAACCATAGCCTTATGGGGCTGTGTTAATAACATGTTCCTCTCACATCCAGTGATATTAACTAGTCTTGGAATGAATACATATCAAGCTGACCACATCAGATTATCTTCCCCAAAGTGTTTAGAAATGGAATTCAGATATCTCATTTGGGAAGACTTCCATGGGCATGTAAGCTTGGGTCATATTTGGCATGAATATTTTATGTGCTGTGTTAAAAAGTTGCCCAATAATCAGAGAGAAGGAGTAATGAAATGAGCATGTAGGAAGAGAAACATATAAACCCAAGTCTTCCCTGAGGGGACTGTGCTGAAGAAAAAGCATCACTTTTTCTGGTTGTATTCCAAAACTTGCTGTATCCCTTTGATGCCTAGAATCCTCATACAAGAGCAAAAGCAATTTATTCAAAAGATAGAAGCAGTGATATTATTTTTCAAACAAAAATCACCTGAACATTTCAAGAGTAAAATGAAATAAATTATAAATCAGCAATTTTCAAAAGAAAATATACAAAGGACAACAAAAGTTGGGAAATATTTATATGAAGCAACAAAATACTTTTTAAGTTATTAAATTTAAAACTTTTGGAATCAGTCATTGTTTTACATTCCCTGTTGCTAAGGCAATTACCATGGAATGGGTTTTCTGAAACAATGGGGGTTTATTAGCTCATGGTTTTCAGCCTGGGAGAAGTCAAAAAAAGGCATCATCAGTGTGATGATTTCTCCCAGAAGGCTGTGGTGCTCTAGGGCTGGCTGCCAGTGACCCCTGTCCTCACAGTGGCTGCCTCTGTTGGCCTTTGCCTTCTCTTTCAGCTTCTGTTGATTTTCAGCTTCTGGGTGCTCCTTCTGTGGCTTTCTCTCTATCTGTCTGACTTTCAGTTTCTTTCTAAAGTTCTCCAGCAATATGATTAAAACTCACTTTAATAGAGTTGGGCCAAACCTTAACTGAAGTAACCTCATCAAAAGACATAATTAAAGTGAGATTAAACCCACAGGAATGGATTAACTTTCAGAACATGTTTTTCTGGAGTACATAGCTCCAAAACTCAATATCAATCCTGGATTGGAATCTCAGCATACCCTATAGCTGCTCTTTAGATTTGGACAGGAATTGAATCATTCTAAATCTTAATATTTTTGCCTATACCCTAGGAACATTCATATTCAGCCTTCTTATGAGATTAATAAAATTTAAATATATGTTAGAAGCTTATCACGGTTTCTTTCTGTCAGTAAATGAATAGTTACCAATAGCAATGAAATGAGGGTCTAAAATTTCTCCATCCCCATTTTCTACCTCTCCATCTCACCATACTTTCTGGATCTCCATGTCACATTTCCACCATCTTATTTCAAAAATTTATCATTCTCCCTAGCAACTGCAGGCTTGCACCCCTCTAACCAATATCCACATTGACTCAGAGATCTTTCTATATTACAAAGATGATAATCAAATTCAAATACATATAACATCAATTATTACCCACTGGACAAACATGCCATACTTTCAAACATAAGCTGAACTCTCCATAGCTGACCTACCCTTGTCCCCTTTCACTGCAGTCCACTCTGACCCCATTGATGTCTAAGTTATTGAGTTTGACTTGCACCCTCACCAGCAAAATGTGTTTTCCATGCTCAGCACAATTATACTCCTGCTTCCATAATTTCTGTAAAATTCCATGGCTCCATTTGGAATTTCTTTACTCCCTTTCCTTCTGGAATGTACCAACCTCCCTTCAGGGGAGCCTAGAATCACCACCTTTTGGACTTTATTCTTAACATCTCTTCAGGAATACGATAGCTTCATTCCTGCACTAAATTTGGATGTTAGGGGTTGAAATATAGTGAATATCAGATGCCTACAAAATAGCATGAAGAATGGCTTTCCTAAGGCAGAACATGACAAGAAATTTGGTACAAAATTAAGCACCCATGATTTCAGAATATCACATTTACATTCCACTTGTGAACTCCTTATACTGATTTTAGAGTATGGGTGGTTTGTTTGTTGAGTTTTATTTATATTCACAAACAAATATTTAGTTCCATAACCACTTGTTGAAAAGGCTTTCTTTCATCATTGAATATCCTTGGCACCTTTGTTGCACATCTATTAACCCTATATGTGTGAGTCTATTTATGGACTCTGCATTCAGTCTCATTGAAGTCTGTCTTTCTTTACATGAATTTAATAATCTTTCAATAATTGTAGCTTTACAGTCAATCTTGAAATCATATGGTATAAGAATTCCTATTTTGTTCTTTCTCAAAATGGTTTGATTCTATTTCCTA
>JAQZBX010094991.1:0-11963 GCA_029593785.1 Cabassous unicinctus | reverse complement strand
ATGGTTGTGTGGGGTGTTTTTGGGGGTGTGGGCGGTGGGGAGCATGGGAATCCCTGTAGTTTCTGAGTAATATTTGGGTAATCTAGGCACCTTTATAAAATGTATATATATATATAACAAATAACATTTATGTAAACAAATGCACATATATGCATATGTATTTATATATCATTTTACAAATAAAAAAAATAAAATAAAATAAAATAAAATAAAACAGCATGGTACTCACATAAAGACAGACACATAGACCAATGGAACTGAATTGATGGTTAAAAAACCGATTCTCACATCTATGGCCAAGTGATTTTTGACTAGCCTGTCAAACCCACCCAGCTCAGACAGAGCAATCCATTCAACAAATGGTGCTGAGAAAATTAGATATATATAGCAAAAGAAGGAAAGAGGACCCCTATCTCACACCCTATACAAAAATTAACTCAAAATGAATCAAATACCTAAATAAAAAAGCAAGAACCAGAAAACCTCTAGAAGAAAATGTAGTTAAATATCTTCAGGACCTGGTGGTAGGTAGTGGATTCTTAAAGAAAATAAGAGGAGGACTGAGATGGACTACTGACATTTAATATATGTAAAAGTTTTAATTACCTTTACTGCAAAAGTGTGGAAATGTACAGAGTTGATGGTAATATATTATAGTGAGTAACAGCTGGTTTATAAATGGGAATGTGGTTGAAGAAGGTATTCTAGGGATGTAAATGCCAATTGACAGAAAGCTAGAGAATAATCTAGGGGCTTAATTGCACAGTAAACCCAGAGGTGGATGAGAATAGTGCCTGATGGTACAGATGCAAGAGTGTCCTTTCTGAGCTAGAGCAGATGTGCACCAGTATTGCAAGGTGACAGGAATGTAGAGAAGCATGGGAAAAATACAACTGGAGTGACCTATGGAGTGTAGTTAACAGTAATAATGTAATATTCTTACATCTATGCCAAAGATGTACTTTGTTGATAATGAGGGAGTATGGGAAAAATGTGTCAAATATGTGCTGTGGACCTGGTAATAATCAGAGGATATTATCTCATAATCTGTAACAAATATTCCACCAGGGTGTAGTGTGTTGACAGAGGGGTGCTGTTTGGGAATTCTGCACTTGGGCATGATTGTTTTATAAGTTTACAAGTTCTGTCATAAAAATATATTTAAAAAATAAAAATAGGGTGGGTTGGGGGAAAAATACACCAAATGTAAGATAAGGACTATAATTAGTAGTAAGATTTTGACAGTCTTCTTTCATAATTTGTAACAAATGTCTCATGACAATGCAATGTGTTGGAGGGTTGCTGTATGGAACCCCTGTACCATGTTATGAATATTTGCTTTTTAAGTTTGCAACTTTTACTATACACTTATTGTTTATGTATGTTCAAGTATGAATGATATAAATAATAATAATATTAGTATTAATAGGGTGGGTGGGGGGAAAATGTTTTGGTTAGTAGTAATATTTTGAGGGTGTTCTATAATCATTAGTTAAAAATGTTTCACAACAGTGCAAGATATTGGTGGTAGGGTGAGGTATGAGAGCCCTGTATGATGTTATGTGTGTTTTGTAAGTTCACAACTATTACTATATACTTATTGTTTATGTATGTTCATGTATGAGTGATATGCTTCAATAAATTTTTTAAAATTAAAAAAAATAATAATAAAGTTACTTATAGCTTTCATTCTTTTACAAAATAGGTTTAACTGTAAAATAACATTTAAAAGTTCTCTTTGAAGGCTATTCTATCTCTAATTACTCTAATTTGCACTGTGGCCATGCAGTTTTGCTCAAGAATTTCATTTCTTTTAATTATTGGCTTATAACCAAATTGCTCCCAATACTTTAAAATACAATTTACATTTTCCTTTACTTCAGAGCTTTGCTTATTTCCCATTTTGATTTTGACAGACCTTGGATGAGCATCACTAATTCCAGTTTATACTCACTGAGGTCATTGACATCTCAGGGAGACCTGGTTTTTCTCATGACTTACTGCTTTTAGGAACATCAACACTAGAGATGGGAGGCCCCTCATTCCCCACTCCTTGGAGATAACAGGACTCTGGTGCCTGCTGGACTGGAAGTGTGGACATCCAACCCCAAGGGTCAAGAATTTCATGAAGCAGCAGTCTTATCCACACCTGGAGACATGAGAGAAAGCAGGATCATTAATACCAGGGGAAGGACAGGAGACAGGGGTGTCTTAAATTTGCCTTCCCCAGAGCCATAGGGGGCAGAAATTGTCATGAAATAACCATAAGCAAAGGCAAGAGGTGAGGCTAGACCTGAAGTAAACATAAACAAAGGCAAACTAAGTTTATAATTACCATTACTATAGCAAACATAAACAAGAGTGGAGGTAGATCTGAAGTAACCATAAACAAAGGTAAATTCAGTTTATAATTACCATCATAATAGCTGAAGTCTAGGATAAATCCACCCAGTTATAGCTGTTTTATAATATAAAGGCATCTATATAATGATCTTACTCTTAGTTACAATTTCTAGTAAATTTTCACTTTAGAACAAATTGGGCACTGTCATTTATTAACTAAGCAACTAAAAGTATTTTATTAGTAATAACTTTGCTAAGTTTTTCGGCTCTTTCAGCAGTTGAACTAATTCCATGAGATTTCTTTAATACATCAAATTCAATTGCAAGATAGTATTGACACTTAAAGACTCAATTTTAGGTTACCTTTCACTGTTATCCAATTTGTAACAGGCAAACCCCAAATCTGATTTACAAGTTCCTAGGCATGAGCAGACTGACAAAGTTAAACACAGGTTAAAACAGAAGAGAGAATTTTACACCCTTAGCATAGGGAAAGACCTGCCTTTAGAATCACCTTAACACAAATCTCCCAGTGTCCACCCATGGCAGAAACTTCATGCAGGCCCTCCAGCTTCGTTCCTCCAGGAAAATCCCTAAGCAGCTGCTAAGTACGGAGCTAAGTGGTCCAGAGAAGCCCTGCCCCGATGAGACATGAATTGGGGCTACTCTGGGGGCTGCATCCCATTAGTTACCTCCCACAAGGGGTAAAGCCCCATGAGCCTTTTTCACTAGAAGGATTGGAGTGTTACAAGGGAATAGGCAGGGAGCTAAGAGTAGTCAGAAACCTTTTAAAACATGGGGCAGAGGTGGGGGAGGTTTAGCAAATGGCCTATATCTCGATTCCCCATTCACTCCCCTTATTAGGCACAGCCAAGGTTAGAGAGGTCTGGAGTGCAGGCTAGGACTGAGTAATTGGATTCCATGTTAATTAAGAAATTAAAGATCTTCCCTGCCACATCAAAGATCACCTGAGGCCTCCTGGTTGATTGCTCACACGTGGCTTCACGCACCTTCTGTCCTCCCCTGGGGCAAGGCCCCAGCAGTCCACTTGGTGAGGCAGCTTGGGGCCAGGTTCTAACTGATGTGGAGCCTGGATTTGGATAACCCTGTGGTGACCAGTGTATTTAATGGTGGCAGTTAAAAGGTGAGTCTATCCCAAACCCTGCGTCCACCCCTCCTTTTCTTCTCCATTTTGGCAGTGTGGTCTTGCTTGTTGAAAACTGAAAAGGCTATTTCAAAATGGAGACAATGGAAGTTTGGGGGTCCAGAGAAAGTTTCTGCAGCTTTCTACAAATATCTGAGGCAGACTGGACTTCCTAGGATTATCTGTCCTTCTCTAGAGTTAAGGTCTACCAAGAGGGTATTTTTATTGCCTCTACCAGTTTTCTTTGAAATAAGGCTGGGTTTTTAGGTTCTGTATCTGAGTAATTTCCCTGAGCTTTTAATTGACCAGTTTGGTATTGCGTTTCCTCATCCCTTTTAAAGAGACATGACCACATCGTCTCCAGCCCTCGGATCTATCTGTCCTCTCCCTTTCTTTTACATAGGTTTAACTGGAATTCAGGGTCCTGTGCAGATGACACTCTTATCCATACTGTAGCCACATGGTGTGGCAGGAAAAGATAAGCTTCTTCCTTTGTAGACTATCAGTAGGCAGGTATCCCAATGAGAAGCTGCCCATTAACCTAGGGGAAGATAAACATGTGTGTCAGTCTGGGAGACATCCCACTGCTAGACCTGGTTGAACAGATTGCTTGTTGAGCCAGCATCCTGGAGGTTGGAAGCCCTGCTCAATGTCCCCACATTCTAGGGATCAAGAGCCTTATGTCTCTAGGCATCAACAGAGCCTTAGAAGTCATAGGAGACATCTGGGTCCAGTTCTCAGACCTTAGTTCCCAAACTGAGCTTTCCTGCTAGGAAAGGGACTGGCTAGGAACCTTTCTTTTGTCTACTTTGCAGAGGTCTTAGGAGAGAGCCATGAGCGAGCTCATTCATGGCCACTCCCAGGGACCAAGTTCTGCAGTTAAACCCTACATTAAGAGGCACATTAAAAAGCAGTGTCTGTTCTGCAGCTTACAGGAAAACAGCCTCAGGGACCCAGAGGTAATCTTGGGGCCTCTAATAAAATAAAAGAGGGTACAGACAAGCTTTAATTAAAACTCACCAGTCTCTAGCAGGAGTCAGGGAGTTCCACTTGCCTCTGTCTCCTGGCTGGCTCACCAAATAATGTTAGTGGATTGTTCTGGTTTCTAGGCTTCTTTTATTCTTGCTTTTATAAATTTTATCATTTTCTTTATCTCTCCCCCTTTTATCCCACCTATACTAGTTTGGAAGTTTTGTGTTCTAAGTGTATTAATTTGTTAGTTAAAATTTTTAACACAAATAATTAATTTAAACTCTAAAGTTGGTTATTAACTCTACCTCACCCTGAGCAAATACAGCCTTTTGATTCTTCAATTCTGTCATCAGAACCTCAGTCATGTTTCTGATAATGTCTACTATTGTAATAATTACTTTCTTTTCAACAATTCCAATAAGTTATTAATACTGTTGATTTGTTTATTTAAATATAAAAGGCAATGCTTATATATATTTACACAGGTATTTTCCAATTTCTCTATTCCCCATAGCTTCTTTCCTTTAGGTTCAACTTTTTTTTTCTTTGTTATATGCCTCACTTAGTTATTTTTCTGGGAGTCACCAATTATCTCAGTCTTTATTTGAAAACTATTAAATAGGCTTTTTATTTTAAATGATAGTGTGGCTCTCCATTTTTTTTTTAAATAAACTTTTGTTTTAATTTTTATTATTTTATTTCACTATTCTCTGTTTCTTCTTATATAACATTAATCATTTTAAATGTATTTATTTTGTCGCCTCATTAAGATTATCATCTCAAGTTCTTGGGAGGCAGATCCTCTAATTTATTGTGATTCTTGATTCTACCTCACAGTAAGTCATTTGCTCTTGTGTTTTTTTTAATTATCAATTAAATTTGGAATTTTAGCATAATAAAAGATGACTGTTATATCCTGTGGGAGTCTAATGTCCCTAAGTTGTTGAAATCTGACAATAATTACTTTTGCTAGGTGAAGTCCAGGTTTCATCAGTTCTAGGACAGGTTTTTACATTTTGCCCATGTAAGATTAAAGTCTACATTTCCACAGGGGTGTATGCCAGAGTTATTAAAAGAAATCCTTTATAACATCTTATCTCACCTCATTTTATCTCATCTTTTTTTTAACTTATCTTCCCTTAACTTATTTTCTTATCTTGAACCTGAGGCAAAGGCAACTTTTTGGGTTAATTTCCTGAGCAGTAAAGTAGGTTATTTATAGTATTCATTTCCATAAGGCTTCTGGGCTACATGAAGAAATCTCTATTTCACCTTGCAGCCTCATCTGGGGTCCAAACCATGTTTCCTCAATCTGAATGGATATTAAAAATTCAAGTCATTAGCCATCAGATTTTATATCCAGTCTGACATTCCTCTTGGGCTATAGATTCATCTACTCTAGGTTTACCATTCTAGCCTTGTTGCTTCCTCCCTTCTACTGCTGGTGATTTCCCTTTCTTTCAAGCTTAAATATTTATTTTAAGTTTTTACATTATATTTTATTGTTACATAAGTTTCCTTCAATTAACATGTTAGTTATACATCTTTTACTCTTCTTTTAGAGGGTACCCAAAAACTTAAAAAATACATCTTTGGCTTACTGCAATCTAATAAAAAATATTACTTTTAATGTTTTCCTAATAACCCTAGAAGTTTAGGACATATAATCTCAATTTACCATCCTCTAACCTTTTGCATTATTTTTGTCATGAATTGTAAATTTCCATATATTTAAACTCCAACAGATATTACTGCTAATGTTTTTAGAGTAAATACAGTTTTTATATTACCCACATATTTAGGCATTCCAGTGTTCTTCATTTCCTCCTGCATTTCCATGCTTATATTTGGGATCATTTTCTTTCAGCCTGAAGAATTCCTTTTAATGTATATTATTGAAAGCCTCTCCATAGTCAGTTCCCTTAAGCTTCATTTGTCTGATAACATTTTATTTCACCTTCATTGTTGAAAGAAATTTTGTTTGTTACAGAATTTTAGGATGTAAATTATCTTCTTGTAAGACTTTAAAAGTTTCTTTCCATTGTCTTCTGAAACTTGTTATTTCTGTTGAGAGGTCAGCCATCCATATGTTTGCTGTACCTTTGAATGTAATGTCTTCTTTTTGTTTTCAATATATATAGTATTAGTGAAGTTGTAAGTTTACAGAAAAATCATGCATAAATTATTATTTCTACATACACCCCTATTATTAATGCTTTGCTTTAGTGTGGTACCTTTGTGATAAGTGATGAAAGAATATTATAACTGTACTATTAAATATAGCTCCCAGTTTATATTAGGGTTTACTGTGTGTGTTGTAGAGTCCTATGTTTTTTATATTTATTCTAGTAACATATATACAACATAAAATTTCCCTTTTTAACATATTCAAATGTATAATCAGTGCTGCTAATTACATCTACAATGTTGTACTACCATAACCATCATCTATTACCAAATTTTCCATCACCTAAAATAGAAATTCTGCACCAAATAAGCATTAACTCCACATTCCCTATCACCTCCCTGGCCCCTGGTAAACTCTATTCCAGTTTCTGACTCTAAGAATTTGCTTATTATAATCATTTGCTTATATCCATGAGCTAATAGAATATTTGTACCTTTATCTTGGGCTTATTTCATTCATGAAGATGACTTCAAGCTTCATCCATGTTGTCACATGTATCAGAACTTCTTTCCTTTTTATGGCTGAGTAATATTCCATTGTATATATATGTACACCACATTTTGTTTATCCCTTCAACCGTTGATGGATATTTGGGTTGCTTCCGTCTTTTGGCGATCGTGAATAATGTCACTGTGAACATCAGTGTGCAAATACCTGTTTGGTGCCTGCTTTCAATTCTTTGGGGTTATATTCCTAAAAGTGGGATTGCTGTGGTAATTCTAACTTTCTGAGGAAAAGACAAACTGTCTTCCACAGTAGCTGACCCATTTTACATTCCCACCAAAAGTAAACGAGTGTTCTTAGTTCTCCATATCATTTCTATCATTTGTTGTTTTCTACTTTTTGAATAGTAGCCATTCTAGTGGGTATGGAATGGTATCTCATTGTGGTTTTGATTTGCCTTTCCCTAATTGCTAATTATGATAAGCATCTTGTCATGTACTTTTTGGCCATTTGTATATCTTCTTTGGAAAAGTGTCTATTCAAGTTTTTGCCCATTTTTAAATTGGACTTTTCTAATCTTGTTGTTGAGTTGTAGTATTTCTTTACATATTCTGGATATAAAACCATTATCAGATATATGCTTTCCAAATATTTTTCCCTTTCAATAGATTGTCTTTTTATTTATAGGATAAAGTCCTTCATTATAAATAAGTTTTGTTTTTTTTAAGATTTATTTTATTTATTTAACCTCCCCTCCCCCGTTGTTTGCGATTGCTGTCTGCTCTCTATGTCCATTTGCTGTGTGCTCTCTGTGTCTGCTCGTCTTCTCCTTAGGAGACACTGGGAACCAAACCTGGGACCTCCCTTGCAGAAGAGAGGTGCTCAATCACCTGAGCCACCTCAGCTCCCTGGTTTGTTGTGTCTCTCATTGTCTTTCTTCTTTGTGTCTCTTTTGTTGCGTCATCTTGTTGTGTCAACTCACTGCGCCTGCCCACCGTGCCAGCTCACCTTCTCCAGGAGGCACTGAAAACCGAACCTGGGACCTCCCATATGGTAGGCGGAAGCCCAATCGCCTGAGCCACATCTGCTTCCCTACATAAGTTTTTAATTTTGATGAAGTCCCATTTATCTAATTTTCTTTAGCTTCTTGTGCTTTTGATGTAATGTCTAATAAACCATTGCTTAACACAAGCTGCTGAGATGCTTCCCAAGGTTTTCTTCTCAGAGTTTTTTTGTTTTGGTTCTTATATTTAGGCTTTTGACCCATTTTGAGTTGATATTTGTGTGTGTTATGAGCAAGGCTGTAATTTCATTGTTTTGGATTTGGATCTGCAGTTCCCCCAGCAAGATTTGTTAGAGAAATGGAGTGGTCTTGGCAGCCTTGTTGGAAACTAGTTATTAACAGATAAGAGGGCTTATTTCTGAATTCTCAGTTCAATTGCATTGGTTTATATGTCTTTCCTTCTATAGTACCATGCTGCTTTGATTATTATATCTCCCTAATAAGTTTTTGTGTTTTTTTTGTTTGTTTTTTACCGGGAGGTCCTGGGGATCGAACCCAGGTCCCTCCATATGGGAGACAGATGCCCAACCATTTGAGCCACATCTGTCCCCCCCTAATAAGTTTTAACATTGGGAATTGTGAATCCTCCAACTTCATTCTTCTTTTTCAAGATGGTTTTGGCAATTTAGGGTCCCTTACCTATCAATATAAATTTGATGATTGGATTTTCCATTTCAGCAAAGAAGACTAATGGAATTTTGATTGGGATTGCATTAAATCTGTAAATCTTTTTGGGTAGATTTGAAATCTTAACAATATTTAACTTTCCAATGAGCATGAACATGGAATGTCCTTCCATTTATTCAGGTCCTCTTTGATTTCTTTCAGCAATATTTTATAGTTTTCTGCATACAACTCTTTTACATCCATGGTTATATCTATTCTGGATATTTGATTCTTTTACTTGCTATTGTAAATGGAATTTTTTTCTTGTTTTTCTCCTTCAGATTTTTTGCTACTAATGTGTATAAACACTACTAATTTTTGCATTTTGATCTTGTACCCTGCCATTTTCCTGAATTCCTTTATTAGTACTAGTGCATTTTTTGTGTATTATTCAGCATATTATGTATATAGGATCATGTTATCTGCAAATAGGGGAAGCTTTACTTCTTCCTTTCCAATCTGGATGCCTTTTATTTCTTTTTCTTGCCTACTTGCTTTGCCTAGAAATTCTAGTACAATGATGAACAGAAGTGGTGACAGTGGACATTCTTGTCTTATTCTTGATCTTAAAGGGGAAGCTTTCAGTCTTTCATCATTGAGTTTGATGTTAGTAGTGGGATTTTCATATATGCCATTTATCATTTTAAGGAAGTTTCCTTCTATTCATAATTTTCTAAATGTTTTTATTAAGAAAGGGTGCTGGGAGGTGGATGTGGCTCAAGTGATTGGGCTCCCATCACCATATGGGAGGCCCTGGGTTCGATTCCCGGGACCTCCTACTGAAAGCAAGTTGGCTGCCCGTGCGGCACGGAGAGCTGATGGCCCACACGACGTGGAGAGCTGATGGCCCACGTGGCACGGAGAGCTAGTGCAGCAAGATGATGCAACAAAAGGAGACACACAGACACAGAAAAACACAAAGCAAATGGACACAGTGAGCATAAGTGGCAAGGGGGGGATAAATAAATAAAATAAATCTTTTTAAAAAAAAGAAAGGGTGCTGGAGTTTGACAAATGCCTTTCTGTGTCAATTTAGATGATCACGTGGTTTTTTACTTTGTTCTTTTAATGTTGTGAATTACATTAAATGATTTTGTTATATTGAACCACCTTTGTAAAATTGGAATAAATCCCACTTGATCATGGTGTATAATTCCTTTAATGTGCTCTTAGATTCTCTTTGTTAGTACTTTGTTTAGGGGTTTTTTCTTCTATATTCATAAGGAATATAGGTCTGTAATTTTCCTTTCTTGTGATATCTTTTTTTTTATTTTTTTTTTTTATTTATGCCCCCCTGGCTGCTTGTGCTGCTGTGTCCATTCGCTGCGAGTCTTCTCTGTGTCTGCTGATCTCCCCATTGCTGTGAGGTCTTGCCGCATCAGCCCATGGCGCTGCGCGAGCCGGCCTGCCCTCACAAGGAGGCGCCGGGAAGCGAACCCGGGGCCTCTCATATGGTAAACGGGTGCTCTATCCATTGCGCCACACCCGCTTCCTGCCGTGAGGTTGCTGCATCAGCCCACCGCACCGCTCAGGCCAGCGTGCCCTCACAAGGAGGCCTCGGGACGCAAACCCGGGCCTCCCATATGGTAAACGGGGGCTCTATCCACTGAGCCACACCCGCTTCCCTCTTGTGATATCTTTATTTGGCTTTGGTATTCGGGTGATGTTGCTTCATAGAGTGAGTTAGGAAGTGCAGAGTTGGTATTAACTCTTCTTCAAATGTTTGGTAAAATTTCCCTGTGAAGCCATCTGGTCTTGAGCTTTTCTTTGTTGGGAGGTTTTTGATTACTGATTCTTAATTCCTTCCTTTTGTTCACTTTGGGTTTAGTGTGCTCTTTCTGTTCTAGTTCATCCAGTTGTGAGTTTAGATCTCTAATTTGAGATCTTTCTTTGTTTTTAATATAAGGATTTAGAGCTATAAACTTCTCTCTCAGCACTGCCTTTGCTGCAACCCATAAGTTTTAGTGTATTATCTTTTTTCATTTTCATTTACCTCAGGATATTTTCTAATTTCCCTTCTGATTTCCTCTTTAACCCATTGGTTGTTTTAGAGTACATTGTTTAATTTCCACATATTTGTAATTTTTCCTGTTCTCTCTCTCTGTTAGTGATTTCAAGCATCATTCCATTGTGGCTGGAGAAGATACATTATATTATTTCAATATTTTTTAATATATTGGGGCTTGTTTTGTATCCTAACATATGGCCTTCCTGGAGAATGATCTTAGTGCACTAGAGAAGAATGTTTGTTTTCCTGTCATTTTTGTGAAATAGTCTATATATGTCTTCTAGGTCTATTTGATTTAGAATATTATTTAAGTCTTCTATTTTCTTATTGATCTTCTTCTAGATGTTCAACCTATATTGAGAGTGGTGTATTGAATTCTCCTACTATTAATGTAGAATCATCTATTTCTCTTTTCAAATATGTGAATATTTGTTTAAATAATTTTGGGGCTCTGCCATTAGGTGAATATATATTTATAATTGTTATATCTTCTTGTTGAATGGACCCCTTGGTCAGTATATAGTGGCATTCTTTGTCACTTATACAGTTTTTGGCTTAAAGTCTAAAACTACATATAAAATTTGATGTTAGTATAGTTATCACAACTTTCTTTTGGTTACTATTTGCATTGGTGAGGACATTAAGAAAGGGTCAGTAAGGGCAACATGAGCTTTTTCAGAGTTTTAAGGAAGATGGTTCTGCTGGTGTTTGCTAGTTATTCATTCTGTGGGAGCAGCACCCTGAACAGTCTTACACAGCTATCTTGATCAACTGGAAGTTTTCTTTTTCTTGTCTACCTTTTTATTATTAATTTGTCTCAAGTTTTTAGCAATTATATCATGATGTGTCTTGAGTTATTTTACTTGGTGTCTATTACGCTTCATACATCTGCAAATCAATGCCTTCCATCAATTTTGGAAAATTCTTCTCTATTATTGTATTAGTCAGCCAAAGGGGTGCTAATGTGAAATACCAAAAATGGGTTGGTCTTTACAAAGGGTATTTATTGGGGTAGAAGTCCACAGACACCAGGCCATAAAGCGTTATGTTTCTTCTCTCACCAAAGTCCATTGTCACGTGTTGGAGCAAGACAGCTGCCGACATTTGCCAGGGTTCAGACTTCTTGGGTTCCTCT
>JAQZBX010094990.1:0-11958 GCA_029593785.1 Cabassous unicinctus | reverse complement strand
TTTTTTTTTCCGTTTTACTGGCTCAACCCCACTTTACATTCTGGGTTGATCGATTTGACTCAGAAGGAAGAAACCATGCAATTCAGATATTGTGGAGCCGAGAACCTTCTTGTAAGGCCCAACGATCCTGGCACTGTGCCCATCTGCTGGAACAAAGTTAAATATAGCCATTCAACCATTTAAAAATTTGGCAATCTCTTCATTACACGTAGCCTAGAAATTAAGTAGGAATTTAATTGCAAGTTCAGAATTTTTTGAATTTCACTTCCAGAAGAGTAACATTTCAATATGTGTAAACTCTCTTTGGAACATGGTTCTTTCACCCAGAGTTGTCGCTGAGAGGAAAAGAACATTACCATAAAGAAGTTAGGGTATTAACATACATCGGCAGAGCCACAGTCATAGCTCTAAAAAAGTCAGACAAGGTCTGCTATCGCAACAATACTTAGAAGTTTGTTTTAAAACGAATCATTTATCATGGCATGGGGGTGGAAGGGAGAAAGGCCAACGGATTTAGAAGTTAATAAGCCATGTTCATCCAACCTCTTAAAAAACTCTTACTGTAAATTATAATATGGTATTTGTGATTTGATTATTTTGACTTTTCTTATAAGCCAAGTCTGTTTTACCAGAATTGTCCTATTTCCTATTGGACATTTGACATTTAAAAAAATGCTCCCTTGTTAAAATGTCAATTTTAGGGGGCGGATGTGGCTCAAATGGTTGGGCATCCGTCTCCCATATGGAGGGACCTGGGTTCGATCCCCGGGACCTCCCAGTAAAATTAAAAATTAAAAAAAGTCAATTTTATTTTGTCTTAGGTTTTCTCAAGTAGCAACATATTTCTAGTTTTTTAATAAACTCAGTAAGAAAACTATTCTGTTTTCTAGAAGCACATAGCACATCCATTTTTTTTAAAGATATATTTTATTTATTTATATCTCAACCCCCCACCCCTTGTTTTGTTTTCACTGTCTGCTCGTCTTCATCTTCTTTTCTGTTTTTTTTTTAGGAGGCACCGGGAACTGAACCCGGGGCCTCCCATGTGGTAGGCAGGCACCCAACTGCTTGAGCCACATCCACTTTCCAGCACATCCATTTTAAAAAATAAATTCATCATGGCAAGTTAAATATCCCTGCGTTTTCACCCATGTCTGGGTTTCATCCCTATGCCTTTACTTTTCTGATTTGAAATTTGGTTCATAGGATTTTTCACTCATATTATGGCTCAGTTTGAGAAATATTGATGATAAAGCTATACTTGCCTTTTAGAACATATTACATTTCCTCCTGGCAAAAAGGTGACTGTAGATATGCTCCTGCAAGTGGAACTCAGCCTTTTGTCTTTTTGTTGGTTGTCTGGTACTGTGCCCATTAGACTCCCTACCTTTAATCCTTTTCTGGAAATGAGACAAATGCAGGACATGCATAAGTAGTAAGCCTTTTCTGTTCCAGTGCTTTCTGTGATTGAATTTGCCACACTTCTGTCTTTTTTCCCAGCCCTACATCCTGGCGGAGGAGCTGCGCCGAGAGCTGCCCCCAGACCAGGCCCAGTATTGCATCAAGAGGATGCCCGCCTACGCGGGCCCGGGCAGTGTGCCTGGAGCCCTGGATTACACCGCATTCTCGTCGGCACTCTATGGGGAGAGTGATCTGTGATCTGTGATTCTGAGGTTCTGTAATCATTGATGCCGTTAGAATGCAATAAAAGCTGAAGTCACGGTGTGTTTCCTGGAAACTTGACAAGCTTTATTAAGTTAAGAGGGAAAAAAAGAATCTTGAAGCTCAGTAATTGCCGACAGTGTAACCTGTCTGAGATGAAGTTTCTATAGTATATGACATAGTGTGCGTCATAAATAGATTTCTTTATTTTTTGATTGTTAGCTGAATGCAATGAAATATCAGGTTTGTTTGCTTAAACAAAGTAAATTGCTTGAGTAGTATGAAATTAGGAGAATCTACGGAGAAGGAAAGTGAAAAATGTGAACATCCAAATAAAATACCCAAAGTTCAAGGCTGGGGGTGGAAAGGGATCACAAATTGGTAAATGTTTGATATTTTTAAAAAATATTCTTCACATCTAATATGCTTATGTCCTTAACCCTAGGGGACTATATTTGGGATATTAGTGTTTTTATTTTCTTGCTTATCCAAAGATGAGCTATTTATAAGTATAAATGGCACTACAGTTTCTTCAGCTGAATTTATTATATTGTGAGATAGAACCTCCAGGGAAGACAAACAGGCTACCCAAAAGATCTTTAATACTTCAATTTTTAAAAATAGAGAATATAGTCAGCTCTTTATTACTTAGGACTCCCTAGTCCAATTAGTGGAGTTTTGATGCCTTACTTACCCTTTAAAGGATGAGGAAACTCTGAAGTCAGTTTAATTGCCAGAGAGGAAGATGAAGTTACTAGGGTAAAAGGAGGTTTTCTTTAGAATTAATTATTGATTACAGGTATTCATGCTCTTTATAGAGCTTCTTAGCACAGATTCTTAAGAGATGACCTCATGTAAGTGCTCTGTTTTTAAATAAACAGGTTTCTGTAGTAATAATTTAGGAAGAGACAGAAACCCCCACCCTTACAGCTTTCCAAGCAGAACTTCTCCCTTTATACCTTCAGTTTTATTACCTGTTAAGGAGAAGCCAAAGGAGAACTTTCATAAATGAGAGTTAGTAGGAAAGGTCTAGTTCTCAACACCAGTCGAGGTAAGTTCTTTCATCCTAGACCCTTTATATGTCTTTTGGGTGAATTCATGTTGTGTATGGATTACTGGATGTTTTTGTAGCATTCAGTTTGTGCCCACCACTGTGATTTGACAGTGCATCCCAACAAATGCCGAGTCCAGTTCCATCAGTGTCTGAAACCATGCTCCATTCTAGAGGCCTCCACATGTACACCCAGCCATTGTCTTGATTTGTTGAATGTTCATTAATTTTTCTGCTTATGCTACCTTATGCGCGAACTCCCTCCTCTGTTTTCCCATCTTGTTGACAGCTTGTAGAGAATAAAGCAGGAATTCTTTTTTTATCTGAGTCCTTAATGATCAGGTTATGAATTATAAACAAACAAAAACAGTTGCAAGCAGCAAAGTGTTACTAGAAAAGCAGCAATGCGCATATTACCTACAGTCTGTTTCCTCAAATTTTTACAGCTGGAAATGTGATATTTTCCATTCATAACTGTCTGGTAATGTAATACTTTACTACATTGGCCCATTTTGAACCTTTGACCTTTATAAATTTCATTTAAATTGCTTCATTGTTAAGTAGTCAATGGTTGCCAAATTTCTGAAATATTTGAGTCCTTCAGTTTAATGTCAAAACTTTTGGGGTGGTGTTTAGATGAACTCTATTTTATTCCAAGCAGGTGCTATGTTCCAGCCATAAACATTAAGGAAAAACTTGGAAGTTGTTCTTCCTTTGAGGATACTAGGGGGGATTTGTGGTGTTTTTAGGATGGCTATAGGTAGCTCATCCACCTAAATTTTTAATTTCTTTACAATATTCAGGCAAGAGAATTGATCAGTACTATTTGCTAAAAAATGAACTCTTAAAAACATTTAATAAACATGTTTATACTCTCATTTTCACAGTTTTTTTTTTTATTTCTGGAGCTGAATTATCAATTAAATATAATTTTCAAAAGAAAAAGAATCCCTGTTTTTATTATTTCAAAGAATGACAAGGGAGCAGATGTGGCTCAAGTGGTTGAGCTCCTGTCTCCCACATGGGAGGTCCCGGGTTTGGTTCCCAGTGCCTCCTGAAAAAAACAACAACAAAAAATGAACAAGCAAAACAAAAAAAAACAATTCAGGGAAGCTGATGTGGCTCAGTGGTTGAGCGCTGGCTTCCCACATATGACGTCCTGGGTTCAATCCCTGACGCCTGGTACCACAAAAAAACAAACAACAACAACAAAAAAAGTTTCTTTGTTTAAACACAAACCAATAGCCTCACTTAAAATTTCCATCATCTTTAAAAAGTCTCATTTGGGTTAATATTTGCCTGCCTTAAAGAACTAGAGTCTAGCATTGTTGTGTGGAGGGTGAATCAGGGTTGCCCACTTGGCAGTGAATGAGAATGGATTTGGGAGGAAGTTTTAACCAGGAGGTCACTTCAGAATCTCCAGGAGATATTTTTAAATATATGCATAAGTTGTGGAGGTCTGGGTTATGACCTGGACATCTGTATTTTTAAAGCTCCATGGGCAACTCTAATAACCCCCAGTTGAGAACAGCTAGATTAGAGGGTAAGGAGAGGATCATTAGTAATCAAAAAGTCTAAAACCATCACAAATTAGAAGAATCCTTACTAGAAAGATTAACAGGACAATATGAATGGCCAGGCAAACTTGCACATCTTGTTGCACACCTCTAAAACTTGGTTTTAGATTAGTGTATTGGGCTTGGTATTCTTTTCTGAACATCTGATTCATGTGTGTTCATGAAATAAGAATCTGGAGATGAGCTTTTTACAGCCCGTAAGTGAAAGGAAGCAAATCTAAATAATTCAAAATCAGAAGCTTGTATTTTATGGAGAAGATGCTAGTTGTTGCAAAGCTGACAGAGATCCACCCACACTTCCCCTGGATGATGTGACAAGAAGACATTGAGGGAAGCGAATGTGGCTCAAGCAATTGGGGCCCCATCTACCATATGGGAAGTCCCGGGTTCGTTTCCCAGGGCCTCCTGGTGAAGGCGAGCTGGTCTGCGCAGAGAGCTGATCTACGTGGAGAGCTGGCACAACAAAGACAGAGGAGAGACAATGAGAAACACAACAAACAGGGGAGCTGAGGTGGCTTAAGTGATTGAGTGCCTCTCCCACACATCGGAGGTCCCAGGATTGGTTCCCGGTGCCTCCTAAAGAAAAAAAGAAGAGCAGACAAGCAGACATAGAGAGCACACAGCAAATGGACATAGCAGACAGCGAGCTCAAAACAAGCGGGGGATGGGGAATAAAAAACGTAAAATCTTTGTAAAAAAAGAAGACATTGAGTGTCCTCAACTGTGTCCTTGAGCTTTCTCAACTACGCCGGAGCCTGTGCAGTACTTTGTCCTTCTGAATGAAGCATTTTCAGATTTCAGATGGAATCAGCAGAGAAAGAGACATTCTCTTTTTCTTTTTGGAATTGATTACTAATTCAGTCCGTAAACATACAGACGAGCAATTTTCAGTCTTTTAAGGCTGGGGGCTGGAGGTAGTTGTTATTTGTCGATGAGAAGGCCTTCATCATGGACACACACACACACACACACACCCGTGGCCTCTAAGTCTTTTTAAGTCTTTTAGAAGTTATCTCTAAAGTTCAATTTCCCTATTGTTAAAACAGGATAGGCAGAAGAAATGTTTGAGAGTCCACCAAAGCAAACTTGTAAATCCTGCATGACTGTGAACTTCTGGGAAACCATAATAGCAGATCCACAGATAAACAACCTATCTGGATAGGTCTTTTCAAGACAAACTACCAGAAATGGAAAAAAATTACCTCTGTAAATAGTTATTAGAGGGGAAAAGAGAGAATGAATCCTCAGTGTGGAGAAGACATCTTTATCCATGAACAATGAGATTATATTATGGTCGGCATCTAATTGTATAATCTAGAAATTAGCTGGATGGCCAATGAGTCTAAGCAGGGCAATGCTCGTCAAGACTAGATGAAAAATCGTTCTAGCACCCTCATCTTGTCTTTCCGTTGAGGACCTTCTGCTCCAGGCCCTTTATTGAGGAGTGAAGGCCCAAAGCCTTCATTCATGCCGCCCTAAAATTCAAAGGTCCTCTCTCGCCTGGAACTTTTCCTTCCCTGACCTGGTCCTTCGCCAGCAGGTTCCACTGCCGTGCCTCAGCTCTGGGTGCACATGAGAATCATCAAGGATGCATTTTAAGTTTCTGATGTGTGGACCCTGCCCCAGACCACTTAACCAGAATAGGGGTGAGGGTAGAAGGACCCAGTCATCTGTACTGGCCTTCCCAGATAAGTCTAATGTCCAGCTGGGGTTGAAAACCACTGCTCTGTGCAATCAGAACACAATCTTCCTGTGCCTTAGGACCCTGTATTCTGCTCAAAGACTGTTGCTGGGTTATGCAGATAAATGCAAGGAAATCCATGTATTAATGTTAACAAGGGTCCGCAGGGAACCTGCCCACTTTTCCAGCCTTCTCTTCAGTCATGTTCCCAGAAGGACCTCATGCCCATCCTTCCTTGAGCAGTATTATTTCCAAAACATCATCCTTTCTTCCGGTCATTTCGGATGTGTCAGATGTTGGAGACGTTCTTTGCCCTTCTCCAGTGGGGCAAATCTAGCCATCCTTCCAGGTCGAGGTCAGATGTTGCCTCCTTTGTGAGTTTCCTAGCCTAGCATTAATGAGTGAGGGTAGTGGTCTTCAAATCGTAATACAGGTTACCCAGGGGTATATGAACATTTCCAATGCTACATGGAAAGAGGCGCTTAGAATGCATTTCTAGAGCTTCAACTTCCATATGTGGTCCTTCCTAATATCATGTGGGTCTCCTTTGTCACCTCGTCAAGAGTCTCCTTTGTCACTCCTCCCACTTTTCAAAAGAAAAGCCCACTACTCTCCATGCATTCTGAATCTTAAACCAGTGCATTGGCCTAGGGTATAAAACACTCCCTGGGCCCCAGAGTGTAATTTGAAATATTATTTTGGGGAAGTTCTTATTGAGGTACTTAATCAAGGTACCATACTCCCACTATAAAGCTTTCTGTGTTGTCCTGTCTAATCATTTTTCTGGCAAGAGTGAATTAGGAATGGGACATTTTGGCCCTTTTGGGACATTCTTAAATCAGATCTGTATCCTATAAAGTATTGGGTGTGGCACTGATGACAATTTTCATTCATAGATCTCACCTTTTGCACCCCCCAATTATTGTCTGAAGAATCAATTGCTCAAAAGGGAGATTAGTGGCAGGAAAATCACAGAGCATCCATAAGAAATATTAAATATTGAAATTTTTTTTTCATGTATTTTAACAAGCAGTTCTTTTAAGCTCTTTTCCATAACAATCCTTAGAACATGTCATAGCTGTTAAAAATTTTTATGTGATTTCCTTTTGATTCATTGTGTCTTACACAGTAAGGTATTTAAAACATACTTATCAAAGTATTTAAATTATTCTAGTTACAATCTTGAACTTGCTTCATCTTAAAATATTTAGTATCTTAGATGCCAGACCAGTTAACATTTAGCAGTCTATAATGTGCTTGTTCATTAAATACATTGAAAATGCTGAATCAGGATGTCTAACAAAATTAATGGAATTATTTATGAATTTTATACATGATTTTTATCGAATTATTCTCAGTACATACATGCACATGCGTTTACTGAGGAATACCATTCCTTTTAGCATACTCCTTGCTTGAATAATTTATCATAGTAGCTACATAGTACATTGCATAAATAAATGAGGAAATTTTTCAAAATGATAAAATTATATTAGCACAACATTTTAATCTTGACTTAATTGCTTTAACAGATTGGTTGCATTATTTATTTCTCAGTGGTTTTCATAATGTTCCTCAAACTTGCGTGTTAGCAGTAATTTGAATTGAGAAATAAAGCCAGATTTGTTTACGTCAGAATGTAAGTCTGATTTAGGCAATTGTTAAGGCTGACTTTGATAATTAGGCTATATGGTGGACATTTTCCATCTTTCCAATTACCTAAATCTGCAGCTCCAATGTTTTTATGGAAATATAATTAAAGCACATGGTATTATAAAAGAATTTTATTTAAAAACTTATATTGGCAAAGATGTATTGAAATTAACATTTCCCCCAACCCTTATTGTATATATTGGATTAAACAATGAGCCTTTAAGAAAAAATATAGCAAGTATAATTAATACTTATTTGATAAGTCCAAGGGGATGATGGCACAGCAATGGCTTGGAAGAAACCAGAGTTCTTGATTGTGTACAAGGAGCAGATTTGCCCCAGTTACATGGACTGCTCACCTCAAAACTGCCACGTAGAAAAGAAACAAACTGCCATGTTCTTTAAGCCAGTATATTTTAGGTTTCTTTGTTAGAGCAGCTTAGCTTTACCCTACATAATACAGCATTATCCTTGAGAGTTTCCTGACTTTGACTGGGTACTTAGCATAATCTGTATAGCTACAGTTTGTATTTTAGATTCAACTAAACATTTTTATATTTCTTTTTTGTCCCAGCTGGTCTTTATCTGCCTTTTAATTATGGAAGATGGCGCTTTGTACCAAATTCACAAATGTATTTATTATTTATTTATTTATTTTACAAATACTGAATATCATTTAATTTTAAACACAATTTTCAGAAACTGTTTTCTATTCACATGCTTTACTCCCCTCTTTTCTAGAACATTTTACCCTTCAGTGCCATCTGACTCTTTTCCTTCAGAGTGAACGTGCAGCTTTACTGTAACAGAGTACATACATCACTTGGATTAAGGTTCTCAGTCCTCCCCCTCCCACCCCACCAACCCATCATCCTTTTAAAAATACTAACAATTTCTATTCCCTCTTGAGAGCATTCTTTTGAACTTTTTTTTTTCCATGAAAGAGACAATGTGTGAAAAGGGTCTTCAAGGAGAATCATGCTGAATGTCTTGTCTAACACTTGGACCTTCCATTACATCATTTTCCCAGGAGACGATTTACAGACAGCATTGATGGGGAAGGCTCCTAGCTGGCCTGGCCTCACTCCCTGTCACCTTATTTTTGGGATCTGTGGTCGCTCAGTTTGTTTGGGATACTGGTTATGTTGGCACGTCACGGCAAACACATTTCGGTCTGCTACCCCTGGCTGCACGCATAACCTAAAGGATGTGCTCGCAGGACCCTGGTGAAACAGACTATACCCCTTGTCCGCTGTGGACAATGGTCCCAGGAGGCCCTGGGCAGCGCGGCTCACTGCATGGATCACAGGCCGGAAGGAACGCTGGCCGCTCACAAAGGCCCTGAACTGGCCTCACCTCTCTGTGGAGATTCACATTTCCAAGAACACGTATTGACTCCAAGCTACTAGAGTGAGCATTAGAGGGCATGCCACCTTACAGAACGGGAGAGTTAGTAGGCATAAAGACTGTCCCAGTAGGAGTTTTCTCACATTTCAAAAACTTCTACAAATTTTCGTAGACCTGAAAATATAGTTTTGCTTTGCTTTCAGTCAGTTACACTGAAAGCAGCTCTCTGGGCTCCACATTTCTCCCCTTCACTTTTCCTTGCCCATCCCAGCACTCCTGAACAACACTCAGACGCTTGGGTCTTGAGCTGCTCTGGGTGAGTGAGCACTCTGCTTGCCCTCCGTACCCGTGAATTTCTGAAGCTCTGTGACCTCTCTGGTCCATGGTGTCCTTAACAGGCTGCCTTCAATGTTCCCTTTGGCCTCTCACATTCTACTTCTTTGTAGACCACAGGCTTCAATTTTACCTTCCCCTGCATTCCTCTTCCTACTTGGCTTTGAGTTCCATGTAAACTGGACTAGTTAACCTGCTGTTATTTTGTTGTTTGTTTGTTTTCCCTGCTCTATAATTTGCCTAAAGATCCTCCATTAATATTTTCCTTTCCATTAGATTTGGCAATTAATATTCAATTTAACCAAATAATGTGTCAGTGTTTCCCAAACTTCATTCATTCTTGTCTACTACCAAAATTTTTATAAAATTTGCACATTACTATTTAATATTTTTATTTTAAATTAACTTGTTCCTTTTATCAGAAAGGAAAACATATCTCTATTGTAAATGGGAAGGCAAAATATACTTTACCATAAGTATTAGGTAACTAAAAATACGTACATAGGGCTCTAACCTCGTGATCCCGCTCCGCTGCCGCTTGCTGCAGACGCTCCCGCTTCTGCAGAATACTCTCGGGGGCGACTGTCCACAGAGCCGCCAACCTGGGGTAAGGCTACTGCTGATGCTGTCATCACGCTGCGGTGGCGCCTGTGGCAAGAACGAGCTAACCCTGCAGTATCAGGAGTTAATTGAGGGGTCTCCTTTAGGGTTCCCACAGAGGTTCACATGCTGAGGGAGCCGACACGTGTGAGCCCAGTGGGGAACTGTGTGGGCATCAAGTTGTTGCCTCTTCATCCTATATCTGACGGCCTCTGGTTATCGTAAAAGTAACCTTTCATTGCCCCGCCTCTTTTCTCCTACCAGCTTGGTAATTGTGGACGGTTGTGGGGTCGAGTCAGCACAGCAGCTGGGGTCTGAGTGAGGCCAAGCAAACCAGACTCGGGGCCTCAGGCCCGTACGCGGGCCAGTGCTGACCTCCCTTCTGCTCTGCCATAACTGTCCACCATAACCTACAATAAGCAACGCTCTTCCACATATCTAAATCCTCTTATCAACCATGTTTTGGGAAATATTGATTTAAGGATATAAACAAGATTTCTGGAAACTGTGGCCCAAAGATAATCCCATCCCAGCCCCTACATTTGATAGAACTGAGGCTCAGAGATGATGGGGAACACACATCACCACAGCTGAGCCTCATCACAACCTCCTCGGATTACCTCTCACTCTCATTCTATAGAAGACTGAGACCGTCAGAGCTGAGTAGTTTAATAATGGCCGCCCAGCTAGCGGGCAGCAGAGCTGGACGACAATTCACCTCTTCTGACTTCTAAGTCTGTTCTTATCTACTACCCCGAGATGGATTTTGAAGGTAGACAGTTCCAGGTCTTATTCTAGTACCAAACATGGGCCACATTCTTCTATTTTTTCCCAGGGCATGGCCTTTAAAGCCATTCTTTCACACTTTTTTCCACAGGGCCAGATGTCTGAATCACCCAATTCTGTCCTATACATGGAATGTTTCACATTAGATGGCTTAAAAAATGGATTTAAAAATATTAAAGGGAAATATATACGTATTTCCAAAGTCAAATGAATCCCTAGCCTGCCGGAGTATTCATGTAAACAATAAATATATAAAACGCAGACTGTTCCCCAAGGGACAAACCTCTCTCACCTGGATATCTGAAGCCCCCAGGTCTTTGTCTCAGATTGTCTGCTTCTATTTTTACCCTCCTTTCATTGTCAAACTGCTTTTGCCTGGAGGGCAAATTCTTGGAGGAGAGTCACCCCCTGGAGGACTTTCCCAATTCGTTCTTCCCAGCTAACACAGGGCCTGGGACCCACGAGGGGATGCAGACCTGCTCCGAAGCGCCCTGTGGCGGGGGCAAGGAGGGCGCCCAAAGCTTCTCCAATGGCTCCCCAAAGCTGAGCTTTCCTGGCCTGCCCAGCAAATGCAGCCCTTCAGCTAACCTCCCCTGCCGCCCTGAGGAAGCCCTGCACCTTTAAATCTCCACCACCTCTGCCCCTGTCCAGGGAGGGTTGGAACAGTGCTTGCTACTGCTTTGAATAATAACTGCCTCAGAGCCCGGACCCAGCGATCCGAATTTGCTAATCAAAAGCCATGATCCATGATTGGCCATGCATACCCCTGTTCCTGGGGAAGACGATTTTTATGTCCCTTTTTGTCACCAGGCATTAGCCAGGGGCTGGACCCCGTGGTGGCCTGCTGCGAGAAGGGGGGTTGGGCACTGGCAGCTGCTATGTGGAGAGAACAATTTACAGTTCTTTACCATAATTTATCATCCTCTTCCTCCTGCTCTTGTCTGGATGCCATACTGTGTTCTTCTGGCCTCACCACAGTGGTTTCAGATGGCTCCTGCCTGCTTAATACCTGTTGTGGTGATAGGACTGAGTCCTGGAGCTCCTAGGTGATATTAACTAACATTGGATGTTAATTCCTTTTGAAAGGTGATATTAACTAACTGCATGTCCCTCTTATCTGCTTAAATTCTCTTCTCACGGGCTTTTGACTCACTCTCCAACAGGCTATTTCTTTTTTAGCCTTTTCAGTTTATTATCAGAATTTTCATGCCTCATACCCATCTGCTCTCTGAAGAATCTGGCTGAAATCTGTCCCTGTTAAATGAACA
>JAQZBX010094989.1:0-11953 GCA_029593785.1 Cabassous unicinctus | reverse complement strand
AAAAAAAAAAAAAAAAAAAAAAAAAAAAAGATGAAGGACACTGGTCTTAAATCAGAAAGCATAAAGGTTGTTTACAATCAATGTAAGGAGCAATTTTCCCAATGAGGAGAGGAGAGATGTCACAGGTGAATCTAGGAATTATTGTCTGTGGCTGACTTGCTTTGCCCTTTCATCCCAGCTATTCATTCTTCATTCATTCATTAATCCAATCATTCCCTAAATGTCAGGCTCTGCGCAAATTGTACCATAGCCATGATCTGCAAGCTGATAAATGCTCTTCCCAATGTAAAGCCAGGCCTCTTCTACATAAATCCGCCTCAGCTACTCCAGAGAGGGATGCTATCCAGGTTATGCTCTTTTTGGACTTATAGCAGCCAGCCTTAAAAGGCCCTTGTTGATACAGGTTAACAAAGCTACACCCTGTTCACAGAGCAGTAAATGATCTGATTTAGCATGGACCCTTGCAGAAAGTGGTGGGGTACGAGCTGTTGAGATAGGTTAAGGCCAAAGTATCATCCAAGTTAGGAAGCCTCCTTCCCTCCTTCCTTCCCTTCCTCTCTCCACCCCTTCCTCCATTCAGCACCTTAAGGGAGAGATTACTCTGTACTAGTTAGCACTATTCCAAGCACAGTGCTAAGTGTGGAGGCTTCAAAGATGGAAATTGTCTCTGTCCTCAAGGGGCTCATGGACAGATACCTTGACATTGATATCACTACTGTACAACAAAACTGCAATTGAGAACTATGCAAAACAATATGTTAGCATAAAGAAATAAATTATTTTTTGTGCAAGAAGTGAAGCATAGTGAGCTCTAGAGACAAAAACCTGGGCTGGGATCCTGTCACAACACTCTACAAGTCAGGTGATCTTTCTAAGTCTCAATCTCTCCATCGCTAAACAATGATCATGTTAGAACCTACCTCACCTACCTTAGAAGGCTGCTGAGTGAAATAAGTGAAGTAATTCTGCTTTCCAACCTTCAGTCATTGAAGGACTAGTTTCACAATTTTTGCCATAGTCATATAACAACCATCTCCTTTTTTAAGGAGGTACAGGGGATTGAAGGCCGGGCCTCATGTGTAGGAGGCAGGCACTCAACTGAGCTACATCTGCACCTCTGACTTTCATTTAAATCTACCCACCCTTAAGAATTATTCCCAACATTTTACTATAACAAAACTACAATAATTTTGTCTTTATGTTAAAGTTACATAAAATGAAATGCCTAAGTCTTAAGTGCACAGTCACTGTTTTTACAGATGCATATACCTGTGCAACCCAAACCCCCATCAAGAAAAGGACATTAATACCATCCCCAGAAAGTCCCCTCATTTCCCCTCCCAGTTAATCACAACTCCCCTCCCCAACCCACTGGCAACCACAGTTGTGATTTTTCCCACCATTAGGTTTATCCAACCTACAATTTCATACATATGTAATCATATAGTACATACTCTTCTATATAAGGATTTTATTCAGCATAATGTTTGTAAGAATCATCCATCCTGTAAGTAATTTATTCTACTTTATTGATAAGTACTATTTCATAGTATGAATAAACCATAGATATTTTAAAAATTATATTCCTCTTCATAGACCCCTGTTTGTTTTTAGCTTTGGCTATTATGAATAAAATCACTATGAACATTCTTGTATACATTTTTTGTGTGTGAATATATGTTTTCATTTATCTTGGGTAAAATCCTAGGAGTGGGAATTCTAGATAATTGGGTCAGCATATTTTAGTTTAGTGTTTTGTTGTTTTTTTTTTATTACCACCCCTCCCACGGCTCCCTCCCATGGCTCCCTCGTCTGTCTGCTCATCTTCTGTAGGAGTCAATGGGAACCCAACACGGGACCTCATGCCCAACCGCTTGAGCTGCTTCTGCCCCTGCTGGTTGTGTCATCTGCTGGTTGCAGCATCTGCTCGTTGAGGCGTCTGCAGTGTCTGCTGGAGAAGGCTCAAACAGCTAAAGCCTGGGGAGAGAGGAGCCATTCACCTGATAGTTTGCAGCTGAAGAGAACAGAGCAGCTGAGCAGCTGAGAAGGCCCGTGTATTAGTCAGCCAAAGGGGTGCTGATGCAAAGTACCAGAACTCTTCTGGCTTTTATAAAGGTATTTATTTGGGGTAGAAGCTTGTAGTCACAAGGCCATAAAGTGTAAGTTACTTCCGTCACCAACATCTCTTGCCATGTCTTGGAGCAAGATGGCTGCTGGACTCTGTGAGGGTTCAGCCTTCCTCTTCCTCCTAAGGCTCCGTGGTCTCAGCTCCTTCCAGTCTCAGTTGTAGCTTAGCATAAGGCTTGTCTCTCTCCCTGGGGCTCGTTTCTTTCTGGGCTTTCTCAGCTATACAGGGCTCTAGTCTCTCAGGTGAATGGCTTGGCTTTCTCCCCAGGGCTCCAGCATCCAAAATTAAGATCTCTTCTCTGTGTTCTTCTTTGTGTATTTACTTCCCGGGGCTCCAGCATCAAAACTAAAACTCTCTCCTCTGCCATGTCATTTTCTCTGTGAGTCCCTGCCCACCAAGGTGGCAGAGAATCATAGGACGTGGCCAAATCAAAGCCTTAATCAGAATTTAATAAAGTAAAAGTTAAACCTCTGAATTTAATACAATCTAATGTGCCCAGAGGAACAGACCAGTTTACAAACACAATCCAATATCTATTTTTGGAATTCATTAACAATACCAAACTGCCACAGCCTGGAAAGAAATGAGCCCTACACCAAACACTGATACAGGAAGTCCTGAGAGACCAGGCAGAGATTGCCTGCCATCTTGCTTCAACACATGGCAACAGACTTTGGTAAGAAAGCAACCTGAGTTGGACTCTTTAGGGCCTTGTAAGTGTAAGCTTTTACCCCAAATAAACAACCTTTATAAAACCCAACAGATTTCTGGTACTTTGCATCAGCCACCCCTTGGCTGACTAATACATCATCTTACATTCCCACCAGGATGATTGAGAGTTCCACTTGTTTTGCAATCACGCCAGCATTTGGTGCTCTAGTCTTTTTAATTTTAGTCATTCTGATGAGTGTGTGGTTTCTTACTGTGATTTTAATTTGCATTTCTCTGATGATGAATTATACTGAGCACATTTTCATGGACTTATTGGCCATTTGTATATCTTCTTTTGTGAAAAATCGTTTCAAATATTTTCCCCATTTTTTAACTGGGTTGTTTACAGTTTCTATTTTAGATTTGTTAGAGTTCTAAAATATGTTTTGCAAATAGTTTCTCCTAGACTGTAGCTTGCCTATTCATATTCCTAGTGGTGTCTTTTGATGAGCAGAAGTTTTAAATTTTGGTGAGGTCTAATTTATCATGATTTTCCTTGATGCATATTGTTTTCTGGGCCCTCTCAGGAAAGATATATTCCTGTTTCTCTCTAACAAGTTTATAGTCTGTGATCCTTCTCAAATAAATTTTTGCATATGGTATGAGATTCATTTTTTTTTTTTGCATATGGATATCCAGTTATTCCAGCACCGATTATTGAAAAAATCTTCTTCTTCCCAACTGGATTGTTTGGTGCTTTTGTTGTAAATCAAATGTAAATATCTATCCAACAATAATGAAAAGGAAATCAAGAAAGCAATTCTGTTTACAATAGCATCTAGGAATAAAAACCAAGGAGCTTAAAAGACGTCCATATTGAAAACTACAAAACACCATAAAAGGAAAGTGCTCATGCACTTTATATTGTTAAGATGTCAGTATGACCCAAAGTGGTCTACAGATTACACTCAATCCCTATGAAAATCCCAATAGCCTTTTTTTTTTTTCAGAAATGGAAAAAGCCGATCCTCAAATTCATATGGAATTGCAAGGGACCCCAAATAGCCAAAACAATCTTAAAAAAAGAGCAAGTTAGAGGACTCACATTTCCTGATTTCAGAACTTGCTACAAAGCTGCAATACTAAAAAGTGTAGTACTGGCTTAAGGATAGATAAATAGACCAATGGAATAGAATTGAGAAAACAGAAATAAACCCACGTATCTATGGCAAATTCATTTTCAACAAGGTTATCAAGTCCATTCAATGAGGAAAGAATAATCCCTTCAACAAATGGTGCTAGGATAACTGGAAATCCATATGCAAGAGAATGACTTTATTTATTTATTTTTTTTTAAGATTTATTTATTTATTTTTTTATCCCCCCCTTGCTGCTTTGTGTTTTGCTGTGTCCATTCGCTGTGTGTTTCTTCCATGTCTGCTTATCTCCCCCTTGCTGTGAGGTCCTGCTGCATCAGCCCATCGCGCCGCCGCGGACCAGCCTGCTCTCACAGGGAGGCCCCCAGAAGCGAACCCGGGCCTCCCGCATGGTAAACGGGAGCTCTATCCATTGAGCCACACCCGCTTCCTGCTGTGAGGTCTTGCTACATCAGCCTACCGCGCCGTCTGGGCCGGCCGGCCTGCCCTCACAAGGAGGCCCCGGGAAGCGAACCTGGGCCTCCCATATGGTAAATGGGAGCTCTATCCATTGAGCCACACCCACTTCCCAAGAGAATGACTTTAGACCCCTACCTTGTACCATATACAAAATTAGCTTAAAATGGATCAATGACCTAAATACAAAAGCTAAAACAATAAAACTCTTAGAAGAAAACATAGGTGGAAACTTTGGAACCTATACTAGGCAATGGATTCTCAGACTTTTCCAAAGTTTTTCCAGCATAAACAATGAAAGAAAAAGTAGAAACATTGGACTTCATAAAAATTAAAATTTTCTGTGCATCAAATATCATTATGAAGAAAGTGAAAAGCAACCTAGACAATAGGAGAAAATATTTGCAAATCAAATATCTGATGGGGTTGGTTTAATACCCATAATATATAAACAACTCCCACAATTCAACAAGAGACAACCAATTTAAAAAATGGGCAACAGACATTTCTCCACAGAAGATATACAATGGTCACTAAGTACATGAAAAAGTGCTCAACATCATTAGCCCTTAGGGAAATGCAAATCAAAACCACAAAACCCTGCCCCATTCAAGATGGTGGAGGAAAATGCTCCAAGGCTTTGTTCCCTACTGAGGCGTTGAACAGCCAGCAAAAACCAGCAGAAACATCTTTCTCAAAGTTCCAAGAAAGAATTAAAGGACTGCAGTAACAGAACGAGTGCCAAATCAAGAAAAAAGCTACATAAAAATGGTAGGATATTGTGGTGCCCTGCTTGGCCCCTCCCCTACCCCTCACAAACTAGAAAAGGAGACAGCCCACACTCCCAGTGCGGATCTCTGGTCCCAGTTCCAGAGGGATGAGAGTATCCTTTGTGACACTGGGAGCATGTATGTCTGGCCCAATCTAGGTGGTCTAAGGTTTCACTGTCACAGAACTTGCATGTAGAAGGTGGCTCATAGAACTCTCCTACTCTATGAGAAAGAGCAGCCAAGTTGTGCTGCCTGGGGCAAGGGACTTCTCTCTGTAGTATACACAGTGCAGTGCCCAGGACCTTGAGGAAATTGTTTCCTAGGGAAGAGGTGACATTTATAACTGAATTAATAGGTCCACACATGCTTGCCCAAGACAAGATGCATATGCAGAAAGAGCGAGGGAGACTCCTATACTTTGGCCTAGAACTATTCTCTAAACTCATTGTCTGAAACGGAAAATAAATGCCAACCAAGAAATCTATACCCAGCAAAACTACCTTTCAAAAATTAGAGAGAGATTAAGACACCCCAGATAAACAAAGGCTGAGGAAGTTTGTCATTACTAGACTGGCCCTCCAAGATATGCTAAAGAGAGTTCTGCAGGTTGAAGGAAAGGACAAATAGACAATAGATAAGAAGCTACATGAAGAAATAAAGATCTCTGGTGAGGGTAATGACATGGGTAAATATAAATTCTATCGTAATTTTAGTTTATAACACCACAATTATTTCCTATGGGATTTAAAAGCAAATGCAGGGGGTGGATGTGGCTCAAAGGGTTGGGCGTCTGTCTCCCATATGGAGGGACCTGGGTTCTAGTCCTGGGACCTCCCAGTAAAATAAAGAAAAATATAGAAGGTACACGGGCCGCCAGGCCCTGCATGTGAGCACACTGCCAGGCCCTGCGTGCAGATGTGCCGGGCCCTGCTGAGCCATGCAGCAAGATGATGACATAACAGGAAAGTGACACAAAGGGAGAGCCAAGACGAGACTGCCAAAAAACCAGGAACTAAGGTGGCACAGGTGGCAAAATGCCTCTCTCCCACATCGGAGGTTTCCAGGATCGAATCCTGGTGAAGAAAGGAGAAGGATGAGAGGAAAGAGCAGGAAAACAGGCACAGAGACTTGCCCAGCAAATGGACACAAAAACAGCAAAAAAAACAACAACATACACACAACAAAAAACAGGGGTGTGTGTGTGTGTGTGTGTGTGTAAAAATGGATAAAATGTAAAATAAATTTAAAAATAAAAGGCAAATGCATACATGTAATGATAAACATGTAATTTGTGATAAGAACTACATAATTTTCAATTTTTGGCATTTTCAATTTTTGGTTAAAGAAAATTGAATTAAAAGACATTTAGAAAGTGTAAAGTTTGCTAGCAAGTTCAAATAACCTTTAAAAATACAATCATAGGGAAACGGATGTGGGTCAAGTGATTGGGCTCCGGTCTACCATATAGGAGGTCCAGGGTTAGATTCCCGGGGCCTCCTGGTAGAAGGCAAGCTGGCCTGAGCGGAGTGCTGGCCCACCCAGAGTGCTGGCCTGCACAGAGAGCTGGTGCAGCAAGATGACACAACTAAAGAGACACAGAGGAGAGACAATAAAAGGCACAGCAGACCAGGTTGCTGAGGTGGTGCAAGAGATTGAGTGCCTCTCTCCTACTCCAGAAGCTCCCGGATTGGTGCCCCCTAAAGAGAAGACAAGTATACACAGAAGAACACACAAGGTAGGGGAGGGGATAAATAAAATAAATCTTTTTTTAAAATACCATCATAGAGACATAAACAATACTGTAATTTTAAAAAAGAACTACATAAAGGTAGGGGGACAGAGGGGATAGAAATATAGTTTGTATATACTATTGAAGTTCCTTGGTATCAAAGCAAATGTTATTGTTATAGATTTAATATGTTAAATTTAAGCCCCATGTAACCACAAAGTAAAAAAAAGAAAGAGCAACTAAAGAGACAATGACAATTAAATGCAATACATGATCCTGGATGGAATCTAGCAAGGCAAGAGAGGAGAAAAGGCACAAAGTGACATTATTGGGACATTGGAAAAATTGGAATATAGACTGTAAGCTTTATGTCAATGTTTAATATCTTGAACTTGAAAACTGCACTTAAGGTGAATACATATGTGAATATCCTTTTTCTTAGGAAAAGTACATGGCAGTATTAAATGTTCAAAGAGCATGATTTATACAACCTACACTCCAGTGTTCAGAAAACGGATTAATAGATATTAGATAGATAGATAGATAGATAGAATATGGCAAATGCAGCAAAAGGTTACATTTGGAGGATCTGGGTATCTGGTGAGGAGGGGAGGGGTGTGTTGGAGTTCTCTGTATGTGGTTTCTATTATTTTTGTAACTGTCCTGTGTGTTTGAAAGTATTTCAAAATAAAAAGTTTTTTAAAACACCACAGTGAGATAGCATTTCACACTCACTAGGATTGCTATTATAAATTAAAAAAAAAAAGACAAGAAGCAGCTTTGGTGAGGATGCAGACAAATAAGAAACCTCATGCATTGCTGGTGGAAATGTAAAATGGTGCAGCCACTACAGAAAACATCCTCAGGAAGTTATTAGAATTATCATTTGACCGAGCAATTCCATTCCGAGGTATATATCCAAAAGAACTGAAAGCAAGGATTTGAACAGATATTTTGCACACCAACCTTCATTATTATGAAGCATTATTCACAATAGCCAAAAAGTGGAAACAACTCAAGTGTCCATGAACAGATGACTGGACAAACACAATGTAGTATATACATATAGTGGAATATTACTTTACCATTAAAAAGGAATGAGGTTCTGACACATGCTACAACATGGATGAACTTAAGACATCATGTTCAGTGAAATAAGCCAGATGCAAAAGATTAAATATTGTTTATTTAATTTATTTAGAATAGGCAAATTCATAGAGACAGATAGTGGTTACCAGGACCTGGCGGCAAGGGGAAATGGGGAGTTATTGCTTAATAGGTAGAGTTTCTGTTTGAGATGATATAAATATTCTGGAAAGAGATAGAGGTGAAGGTTATGCAACATTTTCAACGTATCTCATGTCACTCAATTGGGTATTTAAAAATGGTTAGGTTTTATGCTATGTATATTTTACCACAATAAAGAAAATTCAAATGACCATATAAATGTGGTTCTATTTCTGGACTCTTCCTTCTCTTCCACTGATCTATTTGTTGATCCCCATGCTAACACCACCTGTCTTGATTACTGTAACTTTATAGTAAGTATGGAAATCAAATCTCATTAAGTCTTCCAACTTTGTTCCTCTTCTTGAAGGCTACTTTGTATATTCTAGGTCCCATGTATTTCTATATACATTTTAGAATCGGTTTGCCAATTTCTACCAAGAAGCCTGCTGGGATTTGAGTAGGATTCTGCTGAATCTAGGAATTTGAGAATTGACATCCCATATCACTGCTGAGTCTTCAAACCATGAACATGGCATATTCTTTCATTTATTTAGGCTATCTTTAATTTTAGCAATTTTTATAATTTTCAGGATACAGGTATTGCACATCTTTTGTTAAATTTGCTAAGTATTTTATTTTGAGAGGATGCTATTGTAAATGGAATTGTGTTTTAAATTTCATTTTCCAAGTGTTTGCTGCTAATACATTAAAATACAATTTTTGTACATTAACCTTGTATTTTGTGACCTTGCTAAATTCACTCATTAGTTCTTGTAATTTTATATTCACTATTTATGTAAATATTTTAAAATAAACTTTAAAAGAAAACCACCCTTTGGAAAGTTCTAGCAGTTCCACAAAAGGCTAATAACAGATACCATATAACCCGGAAATTCCACTCCTAGTGGGATGATACATATGTAAAAGCATACCCAAGAGAAATGAAAACATGCATTCACACAAAAACTTGGACACAAATGTTCATAGCAGGATTATTCATAATAGCCAATATGTGAAAACATCTTAAATGTCCATCAACTAATTAATGGATAAATACAAATTTTCATATCCATACAATGGAATATTATTTGGCCATAAAAAAGGAATAAAAGTACTGTTACATGCCACAATGTGGGTAAACCTCGAAAACAGTATGCAAAGTGAAGAAGCCAGTCATAAACGACCACATGCTGCATGAGTCCATTTATATGAAATGTCCAGAATAGACAATCTATGGAGACAAAAAGTAGTTCTGTAGTTGTTTAGGGCTGGGAGAGTTGGAAGGTAATGTGGAGTGACTGCTGATGGGAATGGAGTTTCAATTTGAAGTGATAAAAATGTTCTAAAATGAACGTGATAATGGCTGCACAACTCTGTGAATATACTAAAAACCACTGAATTGTATCCTTTAAGTGAATGAATTGTATGACATGCAAATTATATCTCAATAAAGGTGTTGTTAAATAAAGAAATTCAGTGTAATCTGCCATAAATAGAATGGAAAATTAAAATTATTAAAGTAGCTATATATTTATGGCTGCTCTCTTTGACCAAAAAAAGCAGGGGTTCATGAGAGAACATTCTCTCATGAACTAACAAATAAACACTGCTAATACATGGTCTTGATAATAGGATGGTTAGTGGGGAAAATGCACCAAATATAAGTAAGCTATGAGCTATAGATAGCAGTAATATTATGACGATGTTCTTTCATCATTTGTAACAAATATGTCACAACAATGTAAGGTATTGGTGGTGGGGCAATGTATGGGAATCCTGTGTGGTATGCATGATTGTTTTGTTAACTCACAGCTTATAAAAAAAAAAAAATTACGCTTCCATTTCACCCCCACACTTTGTGCTATTATTATAAAACGTTTTAATTCTGCATGTTATAAACACCATAATATATTGTTTTTTTAAAGGTGGGGGGGTCAGAAGAGTTAGAGAATAAATAAAATGTGGTATATACATACAATGAAATATTCGCCTTAAAAAGGAACGACGTTCTGATACCTTCTACAACATGGATGAAACTTAAGACTTCATATTGAATGAAATAAACAAGACACAAAAGTACAAAGATATGATTTCACTTAAATGAAGCAGCAAGAATATGCAAATTTCTAGAGACAGTAAGATTACAGGTTACCAGGGGGAGCGGCGAATAGGGAGTTAATGTTTAATGGGTACAGTTTCTGTTTGGGGTGATGAAAAGGTTTTGGTAATGAGTGGTGGTGATGGTAGCATGACACTGTGAATGTCATTAATACCATTGAATTATTGAATTGTATGCCTGAAAGTGGTTAAAATGGAAAATTTTATGTTGCATACATATTAAGAAAATGAAAGAAAAAAAAAAAGTTGAAGCGTTAGAGAAATGGCACCAAATAAAACGTTCTCCTTAAGTTATTCAGGAAAGAAAAAGGATTGAAAAGAGAATAATAGTTTTTTCACTCTGTGCGCAATATTTTTTTTTCCCACCCTGAGATGGCTCCCTCATCCATTTGCTCGTTGTTTGCGCTCCTTGTCTGCTCATCGTCTACCGGTATCTGAACCTGGGATCTCCCATGAGGGAGGCAGGTGCTCAACTGCTTGAGCCACATCGGCTCCCTGTGTGCAGTATTTTCCATGTCCTGTCTGCTCCCTGCAGTCAAGTTGAACACACCTGTGGTGCCCGAGCTCACTTGGGGGAAACTGAGGGGCAGGATGCGAGGCCTGAGTCCAGCAAGAGGAATGTGAGAAGGGCTCAGACATTTAAGTAAATCTTATTAAGTGGCAAAGGAAAGAATGTAAAAGCATTTCAAATCTCAATTCTGTACATTGCCTAACTACATACAAGCCTCTAAAACGGATGCCAATTTTGGTGTCTTAGAAATAGAGGAGGTGTTGCTGGGGAAGAACCCTGAACTGAAACAGGGACTTCACAATGGAATTCTAACCCCCACCACCTGTTCAGTGGCCATTAACAGACAGTCCTCAGTTCCTTTGCCACTTGTTCTCTTCTTATTATTGCAAGGAAGTGCTCTCTCCCCAAGGGAGAGAACAAAAGAAGAGGAAACTGGAACAGCAAGTCTCCTACACTTCACTGATTAATTTGTACTATATTACTTGCAAGAGTTTCAGCTTACCTTTCTCAAGATCTTTTTTTAGCAACACCAGGGAGAACTGGATTCCTGCTGTGTAGTGAAAGGTTCTACTCCTGCTGCAATTTATCCAGATTGCATCAAGTGTTGCAACACTTAATTAGAAAGGTGGCCTTTTAATTACTAAGGTAAAAGTGGGGAAGTGGCTACGTGTGTTGAAAGCATATTGTCCTGGCAGGTGTCTGTCAATACAGGGACACCACAAACAAGGCAGGAAAATCAAGGCAACTTTCATTTGACCAAATGAGAGTGTTGGAGTTACAGCTCCTGTTCAGCCAACAACTGCCATCCTGTATGGAGCATTCTGTGTGTGACTAGCATGTAGTAGGCATTCTATATTATGACTATTATGAATCAGTGAGTGAATGAATGAGTGCAAGAATGCAAGAAATTGCTTTCCTGGGTACTGTAAGGAAAGAGCAAGCACAATGAAGTGGTTGGTCCTAAGGAATTCCAACCCCAAGAGATAGGCTTAAAATTCACATATATTATTCACCATTGCCAAAAGTTGGAAGCAACCCAGGTGTCCATCAACAGATGAATGGATAAACAAACTGTGGTCTATTCACACGATGGAATATTATGCAGCTGTAAGAAGAAATGAAGTCGTAAAGCATATGGCAACATGGATGAATCTGGAGGACATTATGCTGAGTGAAGCAAGCCAGACACAAAAGGACAAATAC
>JAQZBX010094988.1:0-11963 GCA_029593785.1 Cabassous unicinctus | reverse complement strand
AACAAACTATGAACTCTTTCATATTTATATAATTTTGTCTTTGTACACTGTTTTGAAAATTTTTTTTGAAAAGTATTTTACTATTGACTCAATATCTCACAAATGTGCCAATCATCTATTTAAGCTATACAATTAATTTTATCTCAATTATTTTATTTTAATTTCAATATAACCTACTTTTCCCAAATCTTCTTACTCAATAGTGTCTTATCACCATATAAAATTGCCTTAGCCTTTTTTTTTATACTATGAATCATTTTTAATTATATTATCTGATTCTTCAACATTTTACAGTGTTTAATAATTATTTTTATTAGAATAATTTTAATTTATTCAGAAAATTCTGACTTCTCATAGGCTCCCACACTCATTATTAATACTGTGCCTTAGTGTGGTGAATTTGTTACAACTGATGAAAGGATATTAATATAATTGCTCTGTGAACTATAGTCCAAAATTTACATTAGTTTTCACTATTTGTTCTGTACATCCTATGCTTTTTAAAATTTTATTATACTAATATATCCCCTTTAAACCACATTCAAATATATAATTCAGAGTTGTTAATTACATACACAATGGTGTTCTACCATCATCACCACCCATTATCACAAATTTATTATCACCCCAAACAAAAGTCCTATACCAATTAGGCATTAACTCCCCCTTCTTTACTCAACACAGTCTCTGTTAACTTGTACACTAATTTCTGACTTAATGAATTTGCTTTTTCTAATTACAGTGAGATCACACAATATGTGTTCCTTTGCATCTGGACTATTTCAATCAACATGATATTTTAAAGAAGCATCCATTTTGTAGCAAGAATCAGAACTTCATTCCATCTCACTGCTAAATAATATTCCATTATACTGCATTTTGTTTATCCATTCATCTGTTGATGGACATGAGATTTTTTTATCTTTTAGCTATTGGGAAATATACTACTATAAATATTGTGTGAAAATATCTTTTCACATCCTGCTTTCAATTCCTTTGGGTATGTTCCAGAAGTAGGATTGCTAGGTCATATAATAATTCTATACTTATCATTCTGAGGAATCACCAAACTATTCTACAGGGGCTGTAGCATATCACATTCTCACCAACAGTGAACAAGTATTCCTATTTCTTCATATCCTTTCCAATATTTATTATTATTATTTTTAATAATAGCTATTCTAGTCATGTAAACAGCCTTTCATTGTGTTTTTTTTAAACATACCAATATTACTGATACATATTATGAGGCATCCATCCATCCAAAGTATACAATCAATGGTATTCTGTATAATCATATAGTAATGCATTCACTACCTCAATCATTTTAGAGCATTTTCATTATTCCAATAATAATAATAATAATAAACAAACAAAAACTCATCACTTCTCAATCCCTATATGCTTCCCCTGCAGTACATAGCTGCTATTCTGTTTCCTTCTTTCTAGTATATTTGTATTTATATTTTGTAAAAATAGTCTTATATATGCAATATTACCTACATTCATATTTTACATGAAGTTTCACTGTTATACAATCCCATGGTACACGCTTTAGCTTGTCTTCTAGTAATATAAATGACCTTAGATTTACACTTTCAACCAGTGTCATACCCACATCTTAGCTCTGCTCGTTACAAACACTATGATATGTTTCACCATTTCTATTCATTTCAAAGGTTTACAAACAACCTTTTAACCAATTCTGCACAGATGAATCTTTACATTTCTACTCTCTACCCTCATTCAATTTTCAGATCACCAATACTAATTATTAATTCCACAAGTTTACCTAAAATATTTAGTTCATAATAGCACAATCATACAGTATTTGTCCTTTTGTGCCTGGCTTGCTTCACTCATCATAATGTCCTCCAAGTTCAGCCATGTTGTCCTATGCTTCACAACTTCATTTTTTCTTACTGCTGCATAATATTCCACTACTTGTTTATTCACTCATTAGTTAATGGACACCACACTTGATTCCAATTTTTGACAATCATGAATAACGCCTCTATGAATATCGGTATTCAGATATATATTCATGTCATTGCTCTCATTTCTTCTGGGTACATACCTAGTAATGGTATTTCTGGGTCCCACGCCAGGTTGATATTCAACTTCCTTAAGAAATGCCAAACAGTCCTTCCCAGTGACTGTACCATTCTACCTTCCCATCAACAGTGAATCAGCATTCCTATCTCTCCACATCCTTTCCAAGATTTATAGTTTTCTTACTTTTTAGTAGTGGCTAGCCTAATAGGTGAGAAATTATATCTCATTGTAGTTTTGATTTGCATTTCCCTAATCGCTAGGGATGTTGAACATTTTTTCATATGTTTCTTCACCATTTGTATTTCTTCTCTGGACAATTGTCTTTTCAAGTCCTTTGCCTATTTTTTATTCAGATTGTTTTACTTTTTAATGTTGAGTTGTATGATCTCTTTATATATCATGGATATTGATCTTTCATCAGAATTGTGATTGCCAAATATTTTCTCCTTTTGAGTTGGCTGCCTTTTGCATCTTTTGATGAAGTCTATTGAGGTGCAAAAGTGTTTAAATTTGAGGAGGTCCCATTTATCTATTTGTGTGTGTGTGTGTGTGTGTGTGTGTGTGTGTGTGTGTGTGTTTGTGCTTTGGGTGTAAGCTTTAAGAAACTACTGCCAACCACAAGACTTTGAAGATGTTTTCCTACACTTTCTTCAAAGAGTTCCATGATAGTCGCCTGTCACTTTTATATTTAGGTGCTTGGTCCATTTGAGTTAATTTTTGCATAAGGTGTTAGATAAGGGTCCTTTCTCTTTCTTTTGAATATGGCTATCCTGTTCTCTCAGCACCATTTATTGAAGAGACAATTCTTGTCCAGCTGAAAGAGCTTGAAATCTTGGTCAATAATCACTTGACTGTAGATGTGTAGATGTGAGGGTCTGTTTCTGAGTTCTTGATTGGTTTCATTGGTCAATCTGTAGATCTTTATCCAGTACCATGCTATTTTTGCCACTGTAGCTATGTAATATGCTTTAAAGTCAGGAAGTGAGAGTCCTCCAATTACACCATTTTTTAAGACATTTTTGATTATTCAGAGCCCCTTACCCTTCCAAATAAATTTGAGAAGTGCCATATCCATTTCGCAAAAAAAGCTATTGGGAATTTTATGGGGATTGTGTTGAATCTGTAAATCAGTTTGGGAAGACTTGACGTTTGAACAATATTTAGTCCTCCAATCCATGAGCATAAAATATCCTTCCATTTATTTGTCTTCTTTGTTTTTTAAGCAATGTTCTGTAGTTTTCTGAATACAGGTCCTGGATGTCTTTGGTTAAGTTTATTCTTAAATTTGTGATTCTTTTATTCATTATTTTAAATGGAATATTTTTTTCTAATTTCCACTTCAGATTGCACATCAATAGTATATAGAAATGCTCTTGATTTTTACATATTAATCTTGTATTCCACCTCTTTGATGAACCTGTCTATTAGTTCTAATAGTTTTGTTGTGAATTATTTAGAATTTTCTAAATCTAGGATATAAAATTATATCATCAGTGAATAGTGAAAGTTTTACTAATTCCTTTTCTATATGAGTGCCTTTTTTCCCTTTATCTAGCTTAATTTTTCTAGTTAGAACTTCCAGCACTATATTTAATAACAGTTGTGACATAGGGCATTCTTGTCTTTTTTTCTATCTCAGCAGGAAAACTTTCATTCTTTCAACATTGAGTACAGTACTAGCTGTAGGATTTCCTTATACAGACTTTACCATATTGAGAAAGCTTCCTTCTATTCTTATCCTTTGTATTGTTTTTATCACGAAATGGTGCTATATTTTGTCAAATGTCCTTTCTGCATCAATCAAGAGGATCATGTGATTTTTCTTCTTCAATTTATCAGTGTGGTTTATTACACCAATTGATTTTCTTGTATTGAATCACCCTTGCATACCTGGGATAAAACCCACTAGATCATGTTGTATAATTCTTTTAATGTGTATTTAAATTCTGTTTGCAAATATTTTGTTAAGGATATTTGTGTCTAGAGTCATAGGAGATGTTGGTCTATATTTTTCTTTTTTTGCAGTGTCTTTATCTAGTTTTGCTCTTAGGGTGATGTTGGCTTCATAGAATGAGTTTGGTAGCATTCCTTCCTATTCAATGATTTGAAAGTGCTTGGATGATTGGTAAAATTCACCTGTGAAGCCATCTGGTCCAAGAATTTTCATCTTTGAGAGGTTTTATATGACTATTTCAGTCTCTTCACTTGCCATTGGTTTGTTGAGCTTTTCTTATTTTCTAGAATCAGTGTACGTTGTGTATTTCTAGGAATTTGTCCATCTCCTTTATATTGTCTAGTTATTTGTACAGTTGTTCAGAGTATCCTCTTATTATCTCCCTTATTTCTGTGCAGTCAATGGTAATGCCTCCCCTCTCATTTCTGATTTTATTTATTTGTGTCTTCTCTCTTTTTTCCTTTGTCAGTCTAGCGAAGGGTTTGTCAATTTTGTTGATCGTCTCAAAGAACCAACTTCTGGTTTTATTGATTCTCTCTATTGGCTTCTGTTCACAAATTCATTTACTTCTACTCTAATCTTTAATATTTCTTGGCTTTGGCTTGGTTTGGGGTTAGTTTCTTGTTTGTTTTTTTTTTCCTTAGTTCCTCCAAGTGTGCAGTTAGATCTTCAAAGTCAGCTTTTCTCCTTTTTCAATGTTAGTATCAAGGACTATAAATATCCTCAGGCACTGATTTTGTGGTGTACCATGGGTTTTTATATGTTGTGTTCGCACTTTCATTAGTTTCAAGATCTTTGCTGAATTCTCTTACAATTTCTTCTTTGACTCACTGATTATTAGAGTGTGTTGTTTAATTTCCATATATTCATGAAGTTTCCCTTTTTCCATCCATTATTGATTTCCAGCATCATTCTGTTATGATCAGAGAAGGTGTTTTGTATAATTTCAATCTTTCTAAATTTTTGGTCTTGTCTTGTGACCAATATATGCTCTGTCTTGTAGAAGGATCCATGAGCACTCGAAAATAATGTATATTCTGTTGTTTTAGGGTGCAGTGCTCTATTGATGTTCTAGTTCATTTTTCAAATTATTCAAAGTCTCTGCTTCTTTATTTATCCTCTGTCCAGATGTTCTATCTAAAACTGAGAGTAGTGTATTGAAGTATCCAACTATTAATGTAGATGTGTATTTCTCCCTTCACTTTTGCCGTGCGTTCCTCATGTATCTTGGAGCACTGAGGTTAAGTTTATAAACATTTAGTACAGTTATTTCTTCTTGGCAAATTGCACCTATTATTAAAATATAATGAACTTCTTCATCACTTATAACAGTTTTGCTTTTAAAATCTGTTTTGTCTGCTATTAGTACCACTGCTACTCCAGATCTTTTTTGATTCCTATTTGCATGGAAAATCTTTTTCCATCCTTACACTTTTAGCCTAGTTGTGTCCTTACATCTGATATGAGTCTCTTGTAGACATCATATAGACGGCTTGTATTGTTTTATCCGTTCTATCAGTCTATGTCTTTTTATTGGGAAGTTTAGGCCTTTAACATTCAATGCTATTACTGTAAAGACATGACTTCTTTCATCCATTTTTTCCTTTGTCTATCTCTTGTCATGTTTTGCTATTGTCTGTCTTTATACCCTTTAATTTACCCTTCTTAATAATCTTCATTTCTACACTTTTCTCCAAACTCTCTCCCCTGTTTTTTCCTTTCAGTCAGCAGCACTCCCTCTCTTGTAAGTCTAGTATTTTTGTAACATATTCTCTGTTTTTGTTTGTCTGTAAAGACTTTGAACTCACCCTCATATTTGAAGAACAGCTTTGCTAAATACAGAATTCTTGGCTGGCAGATTTTCTCTTTCAGTATCTCACGTACATCATCCCTCTTTTTACTCAGAATCATAGTTTCTGGTGAGAGATTGGCACTTAATCTTATTGGGTTTCCCTTGTATGTGATGCATTGCTTTTCTCTTGCTGATTTCAGAATCTTCTATTTATCTCTGATATTTGTCATTCAGATTCCTATGTGTCCCAATGTAGGTCTATTCTAAATTATTCTATTTGAAGTACATTGTCTTTCTTGGATATTGATATTTATGTTTTTCATAAGGGTTGGAAAGTTTTCAGTCATTATTTCCTCAAATAATCTTTCTGATTTTTTCCAATGTCTTTGCCTTCTAGGACAACGATAATGCTTATGTTTGTGAACTTCATGGTGTCATTCAATTCCCTGAGACTCTGTTCCATTTTTCCCATTCTCTACTCCTTCTGTTCTCCTGTCTTATCTTTTCCAGTCAAATGACTGTCTTCAAAATCACTAATTCTGTCTTCTAGCAATTCAAATCTGTTCTTGTGTTTATCTATGTATTTTTAATCTCATCCATCATGTCCTCCATTCCCATAGGCTCTGTACCTTACCTTGCAGGTTTTCAAATTGTTCTTTATGATCACTCAGTGTCTTCTTAATAACCTTTGTCTCTTTAGTCATATTCTTTTCAATTCTTTGAATTTAATTAGGAGAGTTGTGTGTTTGTCACTGAATAGTTTTCTTAAATCCTGTATCTATTCAGGAAATTAAGTTTGGTTTTTTTTGGCTGGACTATCTCTTCCTGTTTCCTAGTATGGCATGTAATTTTTTTGCTGATGTCTAGGCATCTGAATATGGGAGTGAATTTACTCTGATGGTCAATTTTTCTTTCTTGCCTATTCCTTTTTTTACCCCCACAGCTTTTCTTTCATGTTTGGTTCAACGTATTCTAAGTCTTTAAAATTGCCTAGCTAAAGTTATCAAAATTGGGCCAGGAACTCATAGGCACAGATTTTCCCCCTGGATTTCACATAAAGAGACACTAAAAGTTGTGTTTCTCCATGCAATTTCTGGATTGGCCAGCAGATGGTGCCTGACGGTACATTCATGTAATGGAATGTTACTCAGTTGTAGGAAAGAATGATGTATTGATAAATGCAATAACATGGATATAACTTGAAGACCTAATGCTGAGTGATGTATGCCAGTCACTAAAGGACAAAGCTTACATGACCTCACTGGTATGAACTAGGCAAATTGAGCAGACTCACAGAGTTACAGTATGGAAGATAGTTTATTAGGACACAGAAAGGGAGTAGAGTGGGTTGAGCCAATGCTCAATGGGAAAAACCAATAATAAAGTGTAAAGGTGTGGTTTGGAAGTGGATGGGGTTGATAGTGGTGAAGGGATGTGACTGGGGTTGACAGTGCTGGAATGTGAGGGTGAGCAGGATGGGGTGTGTCAGGCTGGATTATCCATGGAACTTGGGGTAGGGCTTGAGGAAGAAACAGATGAACTCTGGGGATTTGGCAGTTCTGTGTTAAAACCACAATGATGGGAATGCTCCTTTAGAAAATACTGCAGGGGAGGGTTATTGGTGCAGGGCATTGGTATTGGGGGGATATGTGGGCAAGGGTCACTTTGGGCATGCTTCCATGGAATATGAAACTGTTCATTTTGTTATAGGGTTTTTCTCATTAGGTGGTCACCCAAACAATGAATAAGAAAATATCAAACTTCAATCCTGGGGAGCCCTACTAGGTTCTCAAATAGAGTGACAACAGTCCCTTGAGAGCAGAGGCAGTGCTTGATCAAAGAAGATGCACCTGTCCATCAAGTCCTCATTATTAATGCATGTAACTATGAAAATAATTCTTCAAAAATTGCAACCTAGTGTTTACCATGGTTTTCAAGAAGAGAGATAGAAAGATTGGATGGATCATGGGATCATTTTTAGGGAATTGGAATTGTTCTGCATTACCTTGTAATGATGGATACAGACCATTATGCATTTTATTAGAACTTATAAAATTGTACAGTACAAAATGTAAACCATTGACCATGGTTAGTGGCAATGTTTCCATATTTGTTCATCAATTATAGCAAAAATTAACTACTCATGTAAGATGTTAAAAGTGGGAAATGTGAAAGGGGGAGTTGGTAGTGTATATGAGAATCCACTATATATTCTATGTGACATTTCTGTTACCTAATGCTTCTTTGAAAATAAAGAGAAAAAATAAGACTCTGGGAGAACATACAGAAGAATTTGTAACTGTACATAAAAGATAATCAATCTTATAGGAATGAAAGACCAAAGGAAAAAATTTTTTCAATTGTTTTATATATGTATTATTTTATATTTTATATTTCTTATTTTGTATTTTTTCTTACTTTTTTTTTCTGGCTTTGCTTTTGGGGAGGTTTTGGATTGCATAAGAGTGCTTCTGTGGCAAGGGAGGACTGATGCAGGGTGTTGATGGGGAGGGACACATGGGGAGATGTGCACCTGAGGCAGGCTTCATGGAATATTAATGTGTTTAAGTGGACATAGGGTGCTGTCTCAGTGGGAAAAGACCGTCATAATAACCAAAAGAATATTGAATCCTCATGCTGAGGAGTCCTGCTACATTCTGTAATATAGTGGCAGGAATCCTTAGAGTTCATTGGCAGTTCTTAGCAAAGGAAGACAGATGAATATGCCAGGACCTTGATATTGATGCTTGTACTTATGAACATTTTTCCTGTGAAATTGAAACTTAGCCTTCTATTATGTATTGCCTAAGAGTTAACTCCTGAAATCATCCCTGTTGCCTATATAAGGACTCTCTCTAAGCCTAACTCAGCATATAAAATTGCTACCTTTCCCCCAATGTGGGACATGATTCCCAGGGTTGAGCTGCCCTAGTACTTAGAGATTATTATTAAGTGACAACTAGCAATGCATTTGCAAAAAAACCTAGACCAATAAGGAGAAATATTAAATACAAATGAGATTTTATAACTAAGAAATTTCAAAGTGAGTGGGGTTATCATTTCAGAGGTTACACTTATGCACATCTTAGGAGGTCCTCAGTGACTGCTGGAGTAAACAGTGTCTCATGCAGGAGTGATCCTGAGACTCTAAAAGTATCTGACACTATAGGCAGGGTAGACAACACCAGGAATTTGTCAACATGTCAATGGGCCTTATCTTGCAAAATATGAAAATATTCTCGCTGTCCTGATTTTATAATAATCAGGGTAGGCTAAACATTTGCTATATTAGAAACCATGCATGTGTTCTCAGACCTAGTTTTTCTCCCTAGGTCTGGTTTTGGAATGCTGGGGATCAACTAAGCCTGATTTATTATATGACCATCTTGTATGGGAAAAGACCATAATTTGGGTATCTTTGGTCAACCTTAAGAGATATAACAGGGGAATGGATGTGGCTTGGGTGGTTGGGCATCCATCTCCCATATGGAGGGACCTGGGAGATCACTGGGACCTCGCAGTAAAAATTTTTAAAAAAGAAAAATATAGAAGGAGTGTGGGCCACCAGGCTCCGTGTGTGGGTGTGCTTTCAGGTCCTGTGAATGGGTGTGCCATCAGGCCCTGTGAGCCATGTAGCAACATGATGACCTAACAGGAGTGTGACACAAGGAAAAGTCAATATGAGATGTGCCCAAAACCAGGAACTAAAGAGTCGTAGGTTGTAGGACACCTCTCTCCCACATTGGATGTTCTGCGGATCAAATCCCAGTGAAGACAGGAGGAAAAGGATTAGAAGAGAGGGCAGGAAATGGAAACAGAGTCACCCAGTGAATAGACACAGGAACAGCAAAAATGGGAGGGGTGGGGTAAAAATGCATAAAAGTAAATAAATAAATATGTAAATAAATCCTTTCAAAAATATATAGGGGAGGAAGATACAGACTATAGTTAGCAATAATACTTTGATGATGCTCTTTCATGTTTTGTTAACAAATATTTCACAACAATGCAGGGTGTTTGTGGGGGGGGGGTGATGTGTGGGAGCCCTGTATGATGTTATGCATGTTTCTTTTGTAAGTTCACGATATTTACTGAACACTTATAGTTTATGTACGTTCATGTATGAATGATATACTTCAATAAATTGCTTAAAATTAAAAAAAGAAAACCTAGTCTCCTAATGTATCAGAGTTGGACCATTTATAATTTTCCTACACGTGGTTCTTGTGCCCCTTTTATATGAACCTATAATTGGCAATATACCCACTAAATATAAGTTTAAGAGACTTAAATCTGGTTGTTCATATGCTGGTTGAACCCTGAATCTAAGTAAAGTTGCTGCCAAAACCAACCCTCCAATTCATTGGACTCACTCAAGACAAGTAACAATAAAATGATGATGGACAATGCCCATCTCAAAAAACAGAGTATATAAAACTGCAACAACCCAGTTCCACCGATCTGGTCCATGGGATCTAAGGTCCCTCTCAACTGGAAGCAGAATGGGCATCACCATCCCAAAATCCTCAAGATTGAGGAATGAACAATCATAAGAAAGGAATGCAACAATGGACTAGCATAGACTTATTATTATTTTAGTGATGGAAGAATTTGTATTATTGATATAAAGACAGCAGTCACTAATTGTTCTGAAATGAGGGAGAGGGAAGAATAGGTGAAATATGGGGCATTTTTTGGGACATTGGAATTGTTCTACATTACATTGCAATGACAGATCCAGGCCATTATACATTTTGTTAAAACTTATAAAATTGCATGGTGCAAAGTGTAAACCATAATGTGAACTGTAGATCATGATTAGTTGCAATATTTCAGTATGTGTTCATCAATTGTAAAAAATGTACCATACTAATGAAAGATGCTGTTAATGGAGAAAAGTGGGGGAGGGGGAGACAGTGAGGTGTATGGGAATTCTCTATATTTTTTATGTAATAGTTATGTAACCTACAGCTTCTTTAATAATAATAATAAAGATTAATGTAATATAGAAGGAAGAAAAATAAAAAAATAAATTAAAAAAATGTTGTTCATAGTGTGTCCTTACTCTTCCTGTAAGAATTGGAATCTGTAGTGAAATCTCCTTTCTCAATTTTGAAATCAGTAATGCCTGCTTTCACAATTTTTCTTTATCAGCCTAGATAGTGATTTATACCTCTTATGGATTTTTGTAAGGAAATAGCTCTTGTCTTCATTGATTTTCTCAATAGTTTTTTTATTTCAAAGTTCTGCTGAAGTCATTGAATGCATAAAGGACAGGTTTGTTTGTTTTTTCCCAGCCAATAACACTGAAAAATTAGGATATCAGCCTACAGTACAATTAATTTCAATCTGGATTTCACACCATATGGAAAATCAAACAAAATGGATCATAGACTTAAATTGTAACCTTAAAACCATAACTTTTTGAAGAAAATATAATAAAGTTCTCATGACCTTGAGTTAGGTAAACATATCTTCTATATAACATTGAAGGAGTGATACATGAAAAAATAGTAAATTGAACTTCATCATCAATGAAATCTTTAGCTTTTTTCATGTCATACCATTTTTTCATTTATATCAGGGAAAATTATTTAATACAAGTGTGGATTTTTTTCCTTGTAATTTGATAACCAAAAAGACAAGAATTTTTCCATCAGCTTTGATGGAATCTCCTGCAGGAGAGAGATGCAAATATTTTAGTCTAGCAGTTAATCTTGAGTGAGTGTCAATAAAGAACATGTTCGCTCATGTAGGTGACTTGTGTTTCCTATAATTAACAAAAGTACATGACTGTGCAAGTGAGATATCACTTCAGACTCTCCACAGTTATTGACAAAATGCATGCAAGTTGGAATTGCATTTAATCTACAGATCATCCATGTGTTAACTGACACCTTGAACATACTGAATCTTTGAAACATTGAGTGTGATACATCATGCATATTTCTAGATATTTCATAAATTCTCAAAGCAATATTTTAATTGTCAGTATAGATTTTTTCACAACTTCATTTAAATTCATTCTTTATTGTGAAAGAAATATTCCTTTATTTTATATTTTAAGGGATTTTAAGTGATTCTTGTATTTCCTATTATGTTATTAATTCCTTGTATAAAGAGATAAAATTGAATTTTATTTTTAGTTTGAACCCAGTCAAC
>JAQZBX010094987.1:0-11969 GCA_029593785.1 Cabassous unicinctus | reverse complement strand
GCTATATTTCTCATTTTCACATTTCACAAGAGATTTTACTATGGTATACAGTCCCATGTTACACTTTTTAGCTTTCCTTCTAGTAACTTAAAAGACCATAGATGTTCCCTTTCAACCATTGTCATATCCATATAATAGCACTGCTAGTTACCAACACTATGATGTGCTTTCACCTTTTCTATTCATTTCCAAAGATTAATACATATCTTTTTTTTACCAATTCTGCACTAGTAAACCTTCAGCTTTCCATTCTGCAAATTCATTTGAATTTGTTGTGACCTATATACCACCTACTGACTCCATAAGATTAAACAATATTTTTATTTCACAAAAGCACAATCAGATAGTATTTTTTCTTTTGTGTCTGGCTTGCTTCACTCAATATAAAGTCCTCCAGGTTCATACATGTTCTCATATGCTTCATGACTTCATTTCTTCTTACCACCGCATAATACTCTATCATGTGTATATACTGCAGTTTCGTTATCCAATCATCATTTAATGGAAACTTTTGTTGTTTCCATCTTTTGGCAATTGTGAATTACACTGCTATAAACATCGGTGTGCAGATGTCTGATTCTGTCACTGCTCTCAGTTCTGCTGGGTAGTGTGGTATTGCCGAGTCATGTGGCATATCTATATTCAACTTCTTTAGGGATTGCCAAACAGTCCTCCACAGGGAGGAGTGTTGGGGGAGTGGGGATTCTACATTCCCACAAACAGTCAATAATTGTTCCTATCTCTCTACATCCTCTCCAAACTTTTTAGAGTGGACATTCTAATAGGTGTGAAATGATACCTCATAGTAGCTTTGATTTGAATTTCCCTAATCGCTAAAAATGTTGAACATGTTTTTCATGTGGGGTTTTTGGCTATTTTTATTTCTTCTTTGGAGAAATGTCTACTGAATTCTACCCATTTTAATTTTCTTTCTTTTTGCCTTTATTTTTTTTTAATTTTTAATTTTTAAAGAAGCTTTAGATTATATAAATGTTACTTAAATATATAGGGGATTCCCATATGCCCCACCCCAACCCTTCCCACACTTTCCCCCATTAACAACAACATTCAATACTGTGGTACATTTGTTATAATTGATCACATATTGAAGCATTGCTACTAATGGGGGAATGGCTTTTCTGCACCTTTTATTTAAACCTATAATTAAGACTATACTTGTTAAATATATGTCCCAGAAATTTAAATGTATGGTTTGTTCATATGCCAGTTGAGACTTGAATCTCAGCAGAATTGCAACACTGACTCTCTGGTGCATTGGACTCACAGAGAACAACTAACAAGGAGAAGATGATGCACAATGCCCATCCGAAGGAACAGAGAGTGTCTGCGACTGCAGCCAAGATAGTTCCAACCATCTTCCCCATGGGATTTAAGCTCCCTCTCAATTAGAAATAGAGTGGGCATCACCATGCCAAAATCCTCAAGTTTGGATAATGAACAATGAGCTAAAGTAGCCCTAAAATTGTTCTATCATGGACTTATTATTCTAGCAATGGAAGGCCTTTTGCCTATTTTTAAAACAAGGCATTTATTTTTGTATTTTTGCATTGTAGCATCTCTTTATGTATCAGGGATATTAAAGCATTATTGGGTATGTGATTGCCAAATATTTTCTCCCATTAGTCTTCTGCTCTTTCAATCTTTTGATAAACATCCTTCTTTTAAACATTTTGTTTTTTTTTAAATAGATACTTAGATTACATAAATGTTATGTAAATATTTTAGGGGATCCCCATATACTCCTCTCACTACACCTCTTAGATTTTTCCACATTAACAACATCATTCATTAGTGTGGTAAATTTGTTACAATTGATGAACACATTTTGTAACACTGACACTAAGCGTGGATTATAGCTTGTACTCTCTCTCACACAATTTTGTAAGTTATTGTAAGATCTATAATGGCCTGTATCTCTCTTTACAATTTCATTCAGGACAATTCCCAAGTCCCAAAAATGGCCCTGTATAACACCTGTTTTTCCCTCTCCCTCCCCTCAGAGCTTCCAGTGACTCATGCCTCTATATCAATGATATAATTTCTTCCATTACTAGAATCACAGCAAGTCTATAGAAAAATACCAGTAAGTCTACTCTAGTCCTTCATTCATTCTCCAATCCTGAGGAATCTGGCATGGTGATGTCCACTCCATCTCTAATTGAGAGGGGATTTAGATCCTATGGAGCAGATGGATGGGAATACATTGCTTGCAGTTGCAGACTCTCTCTGTTTCTTGGGATGTTTGTTGTCCATCATCATCTCCTTGTTAGTTGTTCTGGGTGAGTCCAATGAACTGGAGAGTAGATGCTGCAACTCTGTTGAGATTCAGGTCCCAGCAGGCACATGGGCAGCCCAAAGAATTAAGGCTCTTGGACATACACCTATCAACTCTGGTACTAACTAACACTTCAAATAGAAAGGGCAGAAGAGACATGTGCAGGGAAACCACAACTGAGTCCAACTCTGCCATGCTGGGGAACATAAATTCCAAAGTATGGCCCACTACCAGAGCACCAAACTCCTGAGCTCTCTACCCCACCTGTAGTGTCTGGTGTCTTCAGAGCCCTCAGGAGCACCACTTTTTGAGGTACTATTTTCCTTGGCAGTCAATGAAATCCTGTTGAGGCGTGCATATGTGTAACCTCTGGAATGACCTTCCAACTCACTTTGAAGTCTTTTAGCCATACAAACCCATTTCTCTTTACCTTTCCCCCCTTTTGGTCAAGGTCTTTTTCTAGTGGCATTGCTAGTTGGTGCTTTGTAGTAATCCCTCAGAGCAAGGGAGAATTATCCCCAGGAGTCATGTCCCACACTGGGGAGAAGGTAATGCATTTATATGCTGAATTCAGCTTAGAGAGAGGCCATATTTGAACAACAAGGAAGCTCTCAGGAGGTAACTCTTAGGCACCCTATAATACTAGGCTAAGTTTCAACTTGAAAATTAAAATTCATAAGTTCAGCCATCAATATTAAGGGCCCATCAATGGTCCATCCTTGTTCACTAGACATTGCCCCTGTACTTATGGGACTCTTGCTGTTCCATTAGAGATTGAGGCAGAGCTCCACAGGATGGGAATTCGATATTCTTTTGGTTATTGTGTGTATCTCCACCCACCGAAACAATGCCCCATGAACACTTGAACACATTTATATGCCTTATAGGTATGCCCCAGGCAAACCTTCTCCCATGCAACCCCATCATTGACACCTCACTCCTATTATCCTACCCTGTCACAGTTGTAACCCTTCTGTGATCCAAAACTACCTAAAACATGATGCCAAGAAAATAACCAAGTACAATTAATAAGAAAATGAAATAATGATAGCATTAAAAATAAGAAATAAAATATAAAAAATTAAAAAATAATAATAATTAAAAATGAGTAAAATATTTTAATTTTTTTTACATTATGTCTTTCATCACTGTAAGATCTGTTGTCTTGCATGTACAGTGACATCTTCTTCTGTTTATTCCCCCAGTGTCTTATTTCTCTCATTTTATCTTCAAAGAATATTTAGGTTACGGAAAAGTGACATGCAGAATATAGGGGATTCCCAAATACCCAACATCTCCTCCCCTTTCTCCTTTCCCCTATTAATAACATTTTACATGTGATACATTTGTTACAATTGATGTACAAATATTGAAACATTGCTACTAAGCATGCTCAAAGATTTACATAATAGTTTACATTTGGACCATACACTTCTATAAATTTTGAGGAAATTTAACTTGACCTGTATCCATTATTGCAAAATCATGTAGTACAAATCCATTACCCCCAAAATGTCCCATGGTTCCATCTATTCTATTCCTCTCTCCCCCTCCCCTCAGGACCCAGTGCAAACACCAAACTTTACTCCTTGAAGAACAGCATGCTTTGTTACTTGCATCAACACTGAGGGCTTGATATACTGGCCTGTTCTCCCCTATTAGGCACTGCCTATGCTCTCACAAGACTCCTGCCCCTCTATTTGAGAACATAGCAGGACTCCCCAGGATGTGAAGCCAACATGTTCTCACTCATTATGAATGTGTCCCCCCAGTGATACATTCCATTATGACAAGTGAACACTCACTCCCTAGAGACCTGCTTCAGATGTGCCCTGTCCCTTATGTCCCCCAAATCCAACAACCTAAACTAGTAACTCTCCCATGTCATATTTGCCAAAAGACCATTCCCAACACTGTAGTTTCAACTGCATACCTATAAATCCCAGAGTTCACCTGCTTCCTCCCTTAACCCTCACTCCAGTTCCTTGGACAGCCCAACACACCCTCCTCACTCTACCTCCTTCACAAACCCAGCACGACTTAACCCAATAGCATCACTGCTCCAGTTTTGTCCATCCACTGCACAACTACACCCTTCCACCTTATTACAGATTTTGCTCTTACGGACATTGGCTTACAAACTTCTTCTCCCTTTCTGTCTCCTGTTAACCTATCTTCCAGACTCTAGCTCTGTGAGTCTGCTCAATTTGCTTAACTCTTATCCATGAGACCATGTAATATTTGTCCTTCAGTGCCTGGCTTGCTTCAGTCAACATAAGGCCTTCAAGATTCATTCATGTTATCTTGTGTGTTAATGGTGCATTCCTTCTTACAGCCGAGTAATATTCCATTGTATGTATACACCACAATTTTTTTCCTTTCATCTGTTGATGCACATTTGGGTTGTTTCCAACTTTTGGCAATAGTGAATAATGCTGCTATGAACATTGGTATGAATATATCTGTTAATGTCCCTGCTTTCAATTGTTCTGGTTATATACTTAGCAGTGGGATTGCTGGCACATATGGCAGTTATATAGTTTGAGGAAATGCCAAACTGTCCTCCACAATGCCCTTTAGAAGTACAAAAGTGTTTAATTTTGAGACAGTTGCATTCATCTATATTTTCCTTCGATGCTTGTGCTTTCAGTGTAAGGTCCAAGAAACCACCACATACCACAGGATCTTGAAAATGTTTCTCTACATTTTCTTCTAGTAGTTTTATGGTCCTGGGACTTATATTTAAGTCTTTGATGCATTTTTAGTTGATTCTTGTGTAGGGAGTGGGATAAGGATCCTCTTTCATTATTTTGGTTTTGGTTATTCTGTTCCACTTTTCATCGTGTCTACCTTTATCCCAATATAATGCTGTTTTAACCACTGAAGCCTTGTAATATGTTTCAAGGTCAGGTAGTGAAATTCCTCCTTATCGCTCTTCTTTTTAGAATGTTTTTGGCTATTTGGGTGCACTTTGACTTCTACATAAATTTGGTAATTGCCTTTTTTATTTCGGTAAAGTAGGTTGCTGAAATTTTGATTTGTATTGCATTGCATCTATCAATTATTTTGGGTAATATTAACATCTTCACAATATTTAGTCTCCCAATGTGTGCCCAGGGAATGTCTTTGCAGTTCTTTAGGCATTCATTAATATTTTTTAGCTTTATTTTGTAATTTCCTGAATACAGGTCCTGTGCTTCCACGGTTAAATAGATTCCTAGGTATTTGACACTTTTTTGCTATTGTAAATTGAATTTTTTCCTGATTTCCTTCTCAGATTGTTCAATACTACCATACAAAAACATTATTGGTTTTTGCTTGTTGATCTTGTATCCTGTCATTCTGCTCAACTTACTTGTTCAAGTAGCTTTGTCATAGACATTTCAGAATTTCTAAAAATAAGATCATATCATTTGTGAATAGTGATAGTTTTACTTCCTCTTTTCCTATCTGGATGCCTTTTATTTTTCCTTATTTACTTGCTCTAGCTAGAACTTCCATCACAATGATTAATAAGAGTGGTGAAAGTGGGCATCCTTGTCTTTTTCCCTATCTTAGAAGGAAAATTTCAACCTTTATAGGGGAAGGTTTCAACCTTTCCCCATTGAGTAAGATATTGTTTGTAGATTTTTTCATATATGCGCCTTATCATATTGAGGAATTTTCCTTTTATTCTTACCTTTCAAAGTATTTATATTAAGAAAGGATGTTGGATTTTGTTGAATGCCTTTTCTGCATCGATTGAAATGATCATATGATTTTATCCTTCAATTTGTTAATGTTGTGTATTACATTAATTGATTTTCTTATGTTGAACTACCCTTGCTTACCAGGAATAAATCCCACTTGTTTGTGGTGTAGAATTGTTTTGATATGCTCTTGGATTCTATTTCCAAGTATTTTGTTGAGAATATTTGCATCTATGTTCATTAGAGATTGGTCTCTAATTTTCTTATCTTGTCATGTCTTTATCTGGCTTTGGTATTATTGTGATGTGGCCTTCATAAAATATATTGGGTAATTTTCCTTCCTTTTCAATTTTTTGGAATCATTTAAACAGCTTTGGTGTTAGTTCTTCTTGAAATACTTGGTAGAATTCACCTCTGAAGCCACCTGATTCTGTACTTTTCTTTGTTGGGAGATTTTTTTAGATATTTTTTTTATTTTTAGGGAATCTTTGATTAAATAAATGGTACATGTACCACAACCTCACTCCCTCCCACACATTCCCCCATTAACAACTTCTTTCATTACTGTGGTACAATTGCTAAAATTGATGCACACCTATTAAAGCATTGCTTCTAACCATAGACTAGTGTTTACATTATAGTTACACTTTGCACCACACAGTTTCATAACTTTTGACAAATTGTGCAATGGCCTGAATCTGTCATGGTAATGTTTTATGTAGGACAATTCCAAAATCCCCAAAGTATCCCATGTTACACCTACTCTTCCCCAAAATCCTAGAGGCCACCACCTTTATATCAATGATAAAACTTTTTCCATTGCTGGAATAATCTTAAGTTGCTTAAGTCATAGTGTCTTCCCACCTTCATGTCCATTCATTCCTCAATCTCGACGATTTAGGGATGCCCACTCTGCTCTGTTTGAGAGGGACCCCGATCCTATGGGGCAGACTGGTGGAAGTGTCTTGCTTGCAGTTGTATTTACACTCTGTTTCTTAGTGTGGACATTGTCCATCCTCATCCTTTTATTATTTGGCTTGGTTGAGTCCAATGAACTCTAGATTTGTTGCTGTAACTCTTGCTGAGATTCAGGACCCAACTGGCATGTGAAGAGATCCGAGATTTCTATCTCTGGAGATATTTTTAATGAGTATAGCGGTAACTATAGGATCAAGTAAAAGGGGCAGAAGAGTTATATGAAGGGTACTTGTAAGTGAGCCTAACTGTTGCATTTGGGAGCATATATCCCAAAGTAAGGCCAACTGACTTACTTTGAAATTATCTGCCTTGCCTAGGTTTCTCTAGTGCCATCAGGAGCACTGCTGTTTGAGGCACTGTTTAATGTGGCAGTCAATGACATCCTGCTAAGAGGTGCATAAGTAGAATCTTTGGAATAATTTCCGGATTCAACTTGAAATCTCTTAGCCATAAAAAACTCATTTTTATTTAATATTTCCCCTTTTTGTTAAAGGGCTTTTTCCAAATGCATCAGTGGTTGTTGCTTGGTAATAATCCCTCAGTAATAGGGAAGGTCAACCCCAGGAGTCATATCCCACACTGGGAAGGGAGGGAAGATACTGCATTTAAATGTTGAGTTTGGCTTAGAAAGAGGCCACATTTGAGATGTGAGGGAGGCTTTCATGAGGTAACTCTTAAGCAAAATATAATACCAGGCTAAGTTTCAATTTATCAAGAAAAGGTTCATAAATACAACCATCAATCTCAAAGGCCCAGCATAATGGTCTGTCCTCCTTCACAAGGAACTGCCCATGTATTTGGTGAATCTTGCTACTCTATTAGGGAATGTAGCAGGACTTGCAGATTATTGATAATTGATTCAATATCTTTAAATGAAATTGTTTTGTTGTGTTCTTGTATTTCTTGTAGCGGTAATGTAGGTTTTTATGTGTTACTAAGAATTTATCCGTTTCACCTTGATTGTCTAATTTTTTGGCATAGAGGTTCTCCAAGTATCCTCCTAGTTCTGTGGGATCTGTCATAACTTTACCCCTTACATTTCTGATTTTATTTATATCTTCTCTCTTTTTTACTTTGATAATTTAGCTAAGTGTTTGTCAACTTTATTAATCTTCTTAAAGAACCAGATTTTGCTTTTATGAATTTTCTCTATCATTTTTTTTTCTTAATTTCCTTTGTTTCTGCTCAGATTTCTATACTTTCCTTCTGCTTGGTTTGGAAATGGTTTGCTGATCTTTTTCTAGTTTCTCCAGTTGTTCAGTTAGATGTTTGATTTTTAATTCTTTTTTTCTTTTTAACTATAGGCGTTTAGAGCTATAAATTTCCCTCAGCACTGACTTTGCAATATCATCAGTATTCATATGTTTTGGTCTCATTTTCATTAGATATTAACTAATTTCACTTACAGTTTTTTCTTTGATCCACTGATTGTTTAAGAGAATGGTGTTCATCCTCTACACAATTGCAAAGCTTCCCCTTCCCCATCTATTATTGGCTTCCAGTTTCATTCCATTATGATCTAAGAAGGTAATTTGTTTAATTCCAGTTTTTTATATTTATTGGGGCATTCCCTATGAACTAACATGTGGTCTATCTTGGAGAAAAATCATTGAACACTTGAGAAGAATGTATAACACACTGATTTGAGATGCAACATTCTGTATATATCTGTTAAGACTAGACCATCTATCATATTGTTCAGGTTCTCTGTTTCATTGTTGGTCTTCTGTCTACTTGTTCTATCTGATAATGTGAGTGGTGTATTGAAGTCTCCAACTCTTATTGTAGAGATGTATATGTCTGTCTTCATTTTCCCTAGAGTTTGCCTCATGTAATTTGGGGCAACCTGGATAGGTGTTCAGATATTTATGACTGTTATTTCTTCCTGGTGGATTGTCCCTTTTATCAATATATAATGGCTTTCTGTATCTCTTATAAATTTTTGCATTTAAAATATGTATTTTTTTTATATTAGTATAGCTACCCCTGTTCTTCTATGGTTACTATTTGTGTGGAGTATTTTTCCCAATCTTTCATTTTGACCCAGTTTGTATCCCTGGTCTAAAGTGAGTCTCTTGTAGGCAGCATATGCATGACTCACATGTGTGTTTTTTTTGCTTTTGTTCTTTTTTTTTTTTTTAATTTATGGAAATATATCACTCATACATGAACATACATAAACAATAAGTTTATAGTAATACTTGTGAACTTACAAAACAAACAAACATAAAATCATACAAGGCTCTCACACCTCACCCTACCACCAATACCTTGCATAGTTGCGAAGCATTTCTAACTAATTAAAGAGCATCCTCAAAATATTACTATTAACCAAAGAATTTCCCCCCAACCCACCCTATTATTATTAGTATTTTTTATATCATTTATACATAAACATACATAAACAATAAGTGTATAGAAAAGTTGTGAACTTACAAAGCAAACATTCATAACAGGGGTCCCACACATCAACCCTCCACCAACACCTTGCATTGTCATGAGATATTTTTTACGAATTATGAAAGAATATTGTCAATATCTTACTTCTAATTATAGTCCTTATCTTGCATTTGGTGTATTTTCCCCCAACCCACCCTATGATTATTTTTTAGATATATTTTTATGTTAGAAGTAAGTTTACAAAACAATCATGCACATGTGCAAAATTCCAAAGGAACACCTCTCTATAAACACACCACACCAGGGTGGAACATTTGTTAAAGATTATGAGATAAAATCATCATATTGTAACTAGTTCCACAGCATATATTTGGCACACATTTTCCATACTCCCCCATTATCAACACAGTACTTCTTTGGCATAGGTGGAAAAATATTACATTATTACTGTTAACCACACTCCATAGGTCGTTTCAGGTGTATTTTTCCCATGCTTCTCCACATTCCCACCACACTGCAATAGTGATGCACAGCTGCTCTAGCTCACAAAGGACACTCTTTCATCTGTATCATCAACCACTTTTCTCACCCACCTCTGGGTTTACTGTGCTATTCAGTCCCTAGAGTATTCTCTAGCTTTCTGCCAATTGGCATTTACATCCCTAAACTACCATTTTCAGCCACATCGCCATTTATAAACTGGCTGTTACTAACTATAATGTGTTACCATCAACTCTGTACATTTCCATACTTTTACAGTAAAGCTAATTAAAACTTCTACATACATTAAATATCAGTAGTCGCTCTCAGTCCTCCTCTTAGATCCTTTAAGAATCCACCACCTATCACCAGGTCTTGAAGAAAATTTTCTTACATTTTCTTGTAGAAGCTTTATGGTGCTTGCTTTTACATTTAGGTTTTGATTTATTTTGAGTTAATTTTCATGTAAGGTGTGAGGTAGGGGTCACCTTTTCTTCTTTTGCTATGGTTATCCAATTTTCTTAGCACCATTTGTTGAATAGACTGTTCTGACCTAGCTGGGTGAGTTTAACAGGCTATTCAAAAATCACTTGACCATAGATGTGAGGGTCTATTTTTTAACCATCAATTTAGTTCCCTTGGTCTATGTGTCTGTCTTTATTCCAGTACCATGCTGTTTTTACCACTGTAACTAGGTAATATGACTTAAAGTCCAGAAATGAGAGTCTTCCAACTTCACTTTTCCTTTTTATGTTTCTGGCTCTTTAGGACCCCTTACCCCTCCATTTACTTAAAAACACTGGTGGAATTTTTATCATGATTGCATTGAATCTGTACAATTTGAGTAGACTTGACATCTTAATGATAGTTAGTCTTTAATCCATGAGCATGGAATGTTCTTCCATTTATTTAAGTCTTTTTTTATTTCTTTTAACAATGAGTTGTTGTTTTCTGAATATGAGTGGTTTATATCATTGGTTAAGTTTATGCCTGAATATTTGGGTTTTATCGGTCATATTTTATTTTCACCACTCTTTTGACACTTTTAATTATTTTTATTCATATAAAATTCATTTCTAGACTCTCTTCTAGGCCTCTCTCTCATGTCTTTTCTTTTCAAGCTGTAGCACACCCTTTAGAATTTCTTGCAAATCAGGTCTCTTGGTTACAAACACTCTCAGTTTCTGTTTATCTGTAAATATTTTAAAATTGCCCACATTTTTGAAAGACAATCTTGCCAGATATAAGATTTTTGGCTGGAAGTTTTTCTCTTGCAGTATCTTAAATATATCATACCATTGTCTTCTTATCTCAATGGTTTCTGATTAGAAATCAGCACTTAATCTTATTGGGTATCCCTTATATGTTATGCTTTGCATTTCTCTTTCTGCTTTCAGAATTCTCTCTTTGTCTTTAACATTTGACATTCTGATTAGTATGTGTCTCAGAGCTGGTCTATTCAGATTTTTTTGGATATGAATACATTGTGCTTCTGGGACATGGATATGTATGTCCTTCAGTAGGGTTGGGAAATTTTCTACCATTATTTCTTCAAATAGTCTTTCTGCCCCTTTTCCCTTCTCTTCTCCTTCTGGGACACCCATAACACATATGCTTGCACGTCTCTCACTGTCCTTTAGTTCCCTGAGAATTTGTTCAAGTTTTCCAAATTTTTTCTTTATCTCTTATTTTGTATGTTCACTTTCAAGAGCTATTTCTTCAAGCTCACCAATCCTTTCTTCAGCCTCCTCAAATCTGCTATTATATGATTCCTGGGTATTTCTAATTTCATTTATTGCACCTTTCATTTACATGAGATCTGCTATTTTTCTATGTATGCTTTCAATTTCTTCTTTGTGCCCATACAATGTTTTTTTTTTCTGCCACACTTTTTTTTTCCTCTTAACTTTATTTGTACATTTAATAATCAAAAATATAAACAATTAAAAACTAAAAAGTAAATTTTTTTGTGGATCAAACAATATGTTACACAATATATTTAGTTCATAGTAACGCATTCATACAGTATTTGTCCTTTTGTGTCTGGCTTGCTTCACTCAGCATAATGTTCTCCAGATTCATCCATGTTGCCATATGCTTTACGACTTCATTTCTTCTAACAGCTG
>JAQZBX010094986.1:0-11976 GCA_029593785.1 Cabassous unicinctus | reverse complement strand
GTTTAGGGTTAGGGTTAAGTTTAGGGTTAGAGTGAGGTTTGGGAAAGGGTTTAGGTTTAGGGTTAGGGTTAGGGTTAGGGTTAGGATTAGGGTTAGGGTTAGGTTAGGGTTAGGGTTTGATGCAGGGTTAGGGGTAGGTTGGGTGTTAGGGTTAGGCTTAGGATAAGTTTTATGTTTATGATTAGGACTAGGTAAGGGTTAGGCATAAGGGTAAGTGCTATCTTTAGGCTTATGGTTAGGGTTAGGTTTAGGTTTAGTGTTACGCTAAGGATAGGGTTCGGTTTAGGGTTAGGGATCGATTTAGGCATAGTGTTACAGTTTGTGTTATGGTTTGGATTTATGGTTGTTTTCGGGTTAGGCTTAGGGTTGGGTTAGGGGTAAGATTTATGTTAGGGTTAGGATTAGGGTTAATGTTAGGGTTTGTGTTAGTGTTTACGATTAGGGTTAGGATTAGGCTTAGGGTTAGTGTAAGGTTAAGTGTTGAAGTTAGGGTTAGGGTTAGGGTTTTGTGTCATGTTTAGGTTTAGGGTTCGTCTTAGGATTAGGGTTAGGATTAGGTAAGCGTTAGGGTTTATGGTTAGGGTTAGGGTTATGGCTAGGTTTAGGCCTACTCTTAGGGTTATGGTTTGCTTTAGGTTTAGGGTTACGGTTAGGTTTAGGGTTAGTGTTAGGTTAAGGTTAGGGTTCGGGTTAGGGTTAGGCTTTTGGTTAGGGTTAGCATTAGGGTTAGTTTTAGGTTTAGGATTAGGTTAAGAGTTAGTGTTAGGGTTTGGGTTTATGGTTATTTTAAGTTTAGGGTTAGGGTTAGGGTTATGTTACGGTTAGGGTTTGTGTTAGGGTTATGGTTAGGGTTTGTGTTAGGGTTATGGTTAGGGTTTGTTTGGCCGCTATGCACTTGCTTTCACTCAAATATGAACACATGGTTAGGGTTAGGTTTAGGGTTAGGGTTACAGTTTGGTTTGGGTTAGGGTTTAGGGCTGAGGTTATGGTTAGGGTAAGGGTTAGATTGAGGTTTAGGTAAGGGTTGGGGTTAGGGATAGGTTTAGGGTTAGTGTTAGGGTTTGGGTTTATAGTTGTTTTAGGTTTAGGTTTAGGGTTAGGGTTAGGGTAGGGTAGGGTTTGTGATTGGGTTGTGTTTAGGCTTAGGGTTAGAGTTAGTGTTTAGGGTTAGGGTTAGGGTTAGGGTTCAGTTAAGTATTGAGTTTAGGGTTAGGGTTAGGTTTTGTGTTAGGTTTAGGGTTAGAACTAGAGTGCATCTTAGTTTTAGGGTTAGGGTTAGTTTAGAGTTAGGGTTTAGGGTTAGTGTTAGAGTTACAGTTAGGGTTAGCTTTAGGTTTAGGGTTAGGGTTATGTTTAGGTAAAGGTTAGGGTTAGGGTTAGAGTTAGCATTTGGGTTAGAGTGATGGTTAGTGTTAGTGTTAGGTTATGGTTCGGGTTTAAGTTTAGTGTTAATGTTAGGGTGAAGGTTAGGCTTACAGTTAGGGTTGCGGTTAGGTTAGGGGTAGGGTTAGGGTTAGGGTTAGGTTACAGTTAGGGTTTGCATTAGTGTTAGTGTTAGGGTTAGGGTTTGTTTGGCTGCTATGCACTTGCTTTAACTCAAATATGAACATATGGTAAGGGTTAGGGTTAGGGTTAAAGTTTGGTTTGGGTTAGGGTTTAGGTTTAGGGTTTTGGTAAGTGTTAGGGTTAGTGTTAGGGTTAGGATAGGGTTAGGGTTTGGCTTGTGGTAAGGGTTAGGGTTAGGAATACTTTAGGGTTAGGGTGAATATTATGGTTAGTGTTAGGGTTTAGGTTTAGGTTTAGGGTTATTGCTGGGTTAGGTTTAGGGTCAGAGTTAGCGTAGTGTTAGGGTTAGGGTTTCGGTTAAAGTGTGGGTTTATGGTTAGGGTTAGGGTTAGGTTAGGTTATTTTTCCAGTTAGGTTTGGGTTTGTGTTAGTGTTAGGGTTTAGCTTAAGGGTTTGGATTATGGTGAGAGTGAGGGTTAGGTTAGGGTGAGGGTTGGTTTAGGGTTATGGGTAGGATTAAGGGTATGGTTAGGGCTAGGTTAGGGTTAGATTATATTGTTTGAGTTAGGGTTAGGGTTAGTTTTAGGGTTAAATTTAGTGTTAGCTTTAGGTTTAGGGTTAGGTTAGGGTTATGTTTAGGGTTAGGGTTATGTTTAGGGTTAGGTTAGGGTTAGGGTTTGGTTTAAGGTTAGGGTTAGGATGAGGGTGAGGTTAGGGTTAGGGTTAGGGTTAGGGTCTGGATTAAGGTTAGGGTTAGTGAAGGGTTTATGTTTAGGTTTAGGGTTAGGGTTAGGGTTAGATCAGGGTTAGTGTTAGGGTTAGGATTAGGGTTAGGGTTAAACTTAGGGTGAGGGTTAGGTTTAGAGTTGGGTTTAGGTTAGGGTTGGGGTTTAGAGTTAGTGTTAGGTTTAGGTTTAGGGTTAGGGTTTGGTTAGGGTTAGGGTGAGGTTTAGTGTTAGTGTATAGAGTTATGGTTAGGGTTAGGGCTGGGTTTAGATTTAGGTTTAGTTTTAGTGTTAGGGTTAGGGTTAGAATTAGGGTTAAGATTAAGTGAGATTTAGGGTTTGTTCAGGGTTAGGGTTATGTTTAGGGTTTGATTATGGTTAGGGTTAGGATTCAGTTTAGGGTTAGGGTTAGGGTAAGGGTTTGCATTAGGTAGTGTTAGGGTTTAGGTTTAGGGTTAGAGTTAGGGTTATGGTTAGGCTTAGGGTTACTGTTTTGGTTAGATTAGTGTTACAGTTATGTTATGGTTAGGGTTTGGTTTAGGGTTAGGTTAAGGTTAGGGTTTAGGGTTAGGGTTACGGTTAGGTTTTGGGTTTGGTTTAGGATTAGGGTAGGGATAGGGTTAAGGTTTATGGTTAGGGTTAGGGCTAGGGTTAGGGTTAGGGTTAAGTTAAGGTTAGGGTTAGGTTAGGGATTGGGTTAAAGTTAGGGTTAGGGTTAGGTTTATGTTTATGATTATGATTACAGATAGGGTTAGGGTTAGAGTTAGGTTTGGGTTAGGTTTTAGGGTTATGGTTAGGGTTAGGGATAGGGTTAGTTTTAGGGTTATTGTTACAATTTAGGGTTAGGGTTAGGGTTAGGTTTAGGGATGGGTTTGTTTGGCTGCTATGCACTTGCTTTCACTCAAATGTGAACACACGGTTAGTGTTAGGGTTAGTGTTTAGGATTAGCGATAGTGTTAGGGTTAGGGTTAGGTTTAGGCTTACAGTTAGTGTTAGGGTTAGGGTTAGGGTTATGTTAGTGTAAGGGTTTGGGTTAGGTTTAGGTTTAGGTTAGGGTTAGGGTTAAGTTAGATTAAAAGTTAGGTTTAGTTTTATGTTTAAGTTTGGGTTTAGATTTAGGGTTTGGTTTCAGGTTAGTCTTATGCTTAAAGTTACAGAGAGGGTTTAGTGTTAGAGAAACGGTTAGGTTAGGTTTACGTTTATTGTTAGAGTTAGGATTAAGGTTTAGGTTAGGGTTAGGGTTAGGCATAGTGTTACAGTTAGGGTTAGTTTTGGGTTAGCGTTTGGGTTACGGTTAGGGTTTGGGTTAGTGTTAGAGTTAGGGTTAAGGAAGGTTTAGGTTTTGGTTAAAGTTATGGTTAGGATTTGGTTTAGGGCTTGGGTTTTTGGTTAGTGTTATTGTTAGGTTTAGGGTTAGGATTAGGTTTATGTTAAGGTTAAGGTAAGGGTTAGGATTAGGGTTACTGTTAAGCATAGGCTTACGTTTAGGGTTAGGTTTAGGGTCAGGGGTAGGGTTAAGGTTTAGGGTTTCTGTTAGGGTTAGGGTTATGGTAAGGGTTAGGTTTTCTGTTAGGGTTAGGTTTAGGGTAAGGGTTAGGGTTAGGGTAGTGTTAGGGTTTGGTTTAAGATTAGGTTTATGGTATGAGTTAAAGTTGGTATAGGTTTAAGGTTAATATTAAGGTTAGGTTTAAGTTTAGGTTTTGGTTTAGGTTTAGGGTTTGGGTAAGGGTTGAGGTTAGGCTTAGGTTTAGGTTTTTGTGTTAGGGTTAGGCTTAGGGTTAGGCTAAGGTTTAGGTTAAGGGTTAGGGTTAGCATGAGGTTAGGGTTACGGTTTAGGGTTTGTGTAAGGTTTAAGATTAGGCTAAGGGTTATGGTTATGGTTAGGGTTAGGGTTAGAGTTAGGTTAGGGCTATGGTTAGGGTTAAGTTTAGGTTTAGTGTTAGGGTTTAGATTAGGGTTTTGGTTTATGGTTGTTTTAGGGTTAGGATTAGGGTTAGGTTTAAGTTAGGGTTAGGGCTTGTGTTAGGGTTAGGGTTAGGTTTAGTGTATGGTTAGAGTTAGGGTTAGGTTAGGCTGAGGGTTTAGTTTAGGGTTAGGTTTATGGTTAGGGTTGGTTTAGGGTTAGGGTTAGGTTTAGGGTTAAGGTTAAGGTTATGTTTAGGATTTAGAGTTACGTTTAGGGTAAGTGTTGAGGTTAGGTTTAGGGTTAGGATTTTCTGTTAGGGTTAGGTTTAGTGTTAGAGTTAGGTTTAGGTTTAGGGCTGGGGTTAGGGTGAGGGTTAGGTTAATGGTTAGGTTTAGGGTTTAGGGTTAGTATTAGGTTTAGAATTCGTATTAGGGTGACTTTACGGTTAGGGTTAGGGTCAGGATTAGGGTTAGGGTTAAGCTTAGGTTTAGGGTTAGAGTTACGGTTAGGTTAGGGTTTGGGTTTAGAGTTAGTGTTAGGGTTAGGATTAGGGTTAGGCTTACGGTTAAGTTTACGGTTAGGTATGGGTTAGGGTTAGGGTTAAGGTAAGGTTTAGGGTGAGGTTTTGGGTTTATGGTTAGTGTTTGGGTTAGGATTAGGGTAATGTTAGGGTTAGGGTTGGTTTAGGGTTAGAGTTAGGTTTAGAGTTACGGTTAGGGTTAAGGAAGGGATAGGGTTAAGGTTTATGGTTAGTGTTAGGGATAGGGTTAAGTTTAGGGTTAGGGTTAGAGTTAGGGTTAGGGATAGGTCTAAGTTTAGGGTTAGGGTTAGGGTTAGGGTTTGGGTTAGGGTTAGGGTTAGGGTTAGGGTTAGGGTTAGGGTTAGGGTTAGTGTTAGGGTTTGGGTTTATGCTTAGGCTTAGCATTTCTGTTAGGGCTTAGGGTTTGAGAAACTTTTAGGGTAGGTTTAGGTTTAGTGTTAGTGTTAGGATTAGGATTTAGGGTTAGGGTTAGTGTTAAGCATAGGGTTAGGTTTAGGATTATGTAAGGGTTAGGGTTAGGTTTAGGTTTGAGGTTTAATGTTAGGGTGAGGCTGGAGTTTAGGGATAGGGTTAGTGCTAGTGTTAGGGTTAGGTTAGGGTTAGTTTTTGGTTACTGTTATGGGTAGGGTTTGGGTTATGTTTAGGTTTAGGTTAGGGTTTGGGTTTAGCGTTAGTGTTAGGGTTAGACTTATGGTTAATGTTAGGCTTAGGGTTAGGTTAGGGCTAGGGTTAGCATTAGGGTCAGGGTTAGGGTTAGGGATAGATTTAGGTTTGCATTAGGGTTTAGGCTTAGTGCTAGGATTAGGGTTACATTTAGGTTAGAGTTAGGGTTTATCTTAGGGTTAGTTTTAGGGTTAGGATTAGCATTAAGATTGGGGTTAGCATAGGGTTAGGTTTTTGTTAGGGTTTGGGCTTAGGTTAGGTTAAGGTTAGGGTTTAGGTTCAGGTTTAGGGTTAGGGTTAGGGTTCGGTTTTGGGTTAGGTTAGGGTTTGTCTATGGGTTAGGGTTAGGGTTAGGTTTATGGTTAGGTTAGGTTTAGGGTTAGGGTTATGGTTAGTGTTAGGCTTCAGGTTATAGTTAGGTTAGAGTTATGGTTACATTAGTTTTAGATTTAGGTTTAGGGTTAGAGTTGGGATTAGGGTTTAGTGTTAAGGTTAGTGTTAATGTTAGGGTTAGTGAAAGGTTAGGGTTAGGGTTAGGGTTTGGGTTTGTTTGGCTGCTATGCAATTGCTTTCACCGAAATATGAACACACGGTTAGGGTGAGTGTTAGGGTGGGTTTAGGGTGAAGGTTTAGGGTTAGGTTAAGTGTTATTGTTAGGGTTAGGGTGAGGGTTAGGTTTAGGTTTGAGGTTTAATATTAGGGTGAGGCTTGAGTTTAGTGATCGGGTTAGAGTTAGTGTTAGTTTATTGTTAGGGTTAGGGTTAGGGTTAGTGTTTAGTGTTATGGTTATGTTTAGGGTAATGGTTTAGGGTTAGGGTTAGGGTTTGGTTAGGGTTAGTGTTTAGGGTTAGGGTTAGGTTTAGTGTTAGTGATAGGCATAGGTGTTGGTTTTGTTAAATTTTAAGGTTAGGGTTAGAGATGAATTTAGGGTTAGTCTAAGGTTTAGGTTGAGGTTTAGTGTTAGGGTTAGGGTTAGAGTTTGGTTTGGTTTAGGATTAGGGTTCGGTTGGCCGTTTGGTTAGGGTTAGAGTTTGATTTGGGTTAGGGATTAGGGTTAGGGTTAGAGTTAGGTATGGGTTAGGGTTTGGGTTGTTTTTAGGGTTAGGTTTAGGGTTTAGGTTAAGAGTTAGGGTAAGCGCTGAGGTTAGGTTAGGTTTAGGGTTTTGTGTTAGGGTTAGGGTTAGGTTTAGGCTTAAATTAGGGTTAGGATTAGGGTTAGGTTTAGATTAGGGTTAGGGTTTAGATTTAGTGTTAGGGTCAGGGTTAAGTTTAGGCTTACAGTTAGGGTCAGGGTTAGGATTAGGTTAAGTTTCTGGTAATGGCTAGGGTTAGGGATAGGTTTAGGTTTAGGTTAGGCTAGGGTGTGGTTAGGGTTATTGGTAGGGTTATGTTTATGATTATGGTTAGGGTTAGGTTTATGGTTAGGGTTTATGGTTAGGGTTGGGTTTAGGGTTAGGGTTAGGGATAGGGTTAGGTTAGTGTTAGGGTTAGTTTATGGTTAGTGTTAGGGTTAGTGTTTGGATAGGGTAAGGGTTACGGTTAGGTTTATATTTAGGGTTAGGTTAAGATTAGGGTTAGGGTTAGCATTAGGTTAGCGATAGTGTGTGGGTTAGGTGAGTGTTGAGGTTTGGGTTTGGGTTAGAGTTAGGGTTACGGTTAGGTTTGGGTTAGGTTTAGGTTTTGGGTTATAGTTAGGTTTGGTTAGAGTTTAAGGTTAGTTTTAGAATTAAGCTTAGGTTTAGGTTAAGGTTAGGGGTTAGTTTCTGGTTATGGTTAGGGTTAGGGTTATGTTAGGGTTAGTGTTAGGGTTAAGGTTTAGGGTTAGGTTTAGGTTTAGGTTTAGGGTTAGGGTAAGTGTTGAAGTAAGGGTCAGGGTTAGGGTTTTGTGTTAGGTTTAGGTTTAGGGTTAGATTTAGGCTTAGGGTTAGGGTTACGGTATGGTTAGGGTTTAGGGTTTGTGTTAGGGTTAGGGATAGGGTTAGTCTTATGGTTAGGGTTAGGGTTAGGTTAGGTTTAGGGTTTGGATTAGGGTCAGGTTTAAGATTGGGGTTAGGGTTTGTGGTTTGGGTTAGCGTAAGGTTTAGGTTTAGGGTTAGGGTTAGGGTTATGATAGGGTTAGGTTTAGGATTATGGTTTGGGTTAGATTTTGGCTTTAATTGTAGAGTTAGGGTTAAGCTTAACTTTGCGTTAGGGTTAGGGTTATGTTTAGGGTAGGTGTTTAGGGTTAGGGTTAGGGTTTATGGTTAGGGTTAAGTTACGGTTAGGTTTTGGTTTAGGCTTAGAGTTAGAGTTAGAGTTAGGGTTAGGTTAAGGTTAGGTTTTGAGTCAGAGTTAGGGTTAAATTTAGGTTTAGGCTTATGGTTAGTGTTAGGGTTAGGGTTATGGCAAGGTTAGAGTTAGGGTTAAGGTTAGGGTTATGCTTATATTTAGTGTTAGTGTTAGGGTTAGGATTAAAGTATAGGGTTAGGTTTATGGTTATGGTTGGGGTTAAGTTAGGGTTAGTGTTAGGGTTAGGATTAGGGTTAAGGTTAAGCTTAGGGTGAGGGTTAGGTTTAGAGTTGGGTTTAGGTTAGGGTTGGGGTTTAAAGTTATTGTTAGGTTTAAATTTAGGGTTAGGGTTTTGGTTAGGGTTAGGGTGAGGTTTAGTGTTTGTATATATAGTTAGGGTTAGAGTCAGGGCTATGTTTAAGTTTAGGGTTAGGTTTAGGTTTAGGGTTAGGGTTAGGATGAGAATTTGGGTTAGGATTAGGTTAGTTTTAGGGTTTGTTCAGGGTTTTTTTGTTCAGGGTTTAGGGTCATGTTTAGGGTTTGATTAGGGTTAGGGTTAGAATTCAGTTTAAGTTTAGGGTTAGGGTTTGCGTTAGGTAGTGTTAGGGTTTATGTTTAGGGTTAGTTTTAGGGTTAGGCTTAGGGATACTGTTTCGATTACATTAGTTATTTTAAGGTTAGGGTTAGTGTTAGGGTTAGGTTAGGGTTAGGGTTAGGGTTTAGGGTTAGTGTTAGGGTTAGGTTTAGGTTTAGGGTTAGGGTTAGGGTAGGGATGGGGTTTAGGCTTAAGGTTAGGGTTAGGGCTAGGGTTAGGTTTAGGGTTAGGTAAAGGTTAGGGTTAGGTTAGGGATTGGGTTAGAGTTTGGGTTAGGGTTAGGGTTATGTTTATGATTAGGATTACGGTTAGGGTTAAGGTTAGAGTTAGGTTTGGGTTAGGTTTTAAGGTTAGGGTTAGGGTTAGGGGTAGGGTTAGCTTTAAGTTTATGATTAGGATTACGGTTATGGTTAAGGTTAGAGTTAGGTTTGGGTTAGGTTTTAAGGTTAGGGTTATGGTTAGGGGTAGGGTTAGGTTTAAGTTTATTGTTACGGTTTAGGGTTAGGGTTAGGATTAGTTTTATGGTTAGGGTATGTTTGGCTGCTATGCACTTGCTTTCACTCAAATGTCAACATACGGTTAGTGTAAGGTTTAGGCTTATATTAGGGTTAGTTTTTAGGATTAGAGATAATGTTAGGGTTAGGGTTAGGCTTATGGTTAGTGTTAGGGTTAGGGTTAGGGTTATGTTAGGGTAAGGGTTAGGGTTAGGGTTAGGGTTAGGTTAGGGTTAGGGTTAAGTTAGAGTTAGGGTTACGTTTAGTTTTAGGGTTAGGTTTGGGTTTAGATTTAGTGCTTGGGTTCAGGGTAGGCTTATGCTGAAGGTTACGGAGAGGGTTTAGTTTTAGAGAAACGGTTAGGTTAAGTTTAGGTTTATTGTTAGTGTTAGGATTAGGGTTTAAGTTTAAGTTTAGAGTTAGGCATAGTTTTAGGTTTAGGGTTAGTTTAGGGTAAGGGTTTGGGTTACGGTTAGGTTTAGGGTTAGTGCTAGAGTTAGGGTTAGGAAGGTTTAGGGTTTGGTTTAGGGTTAAGGTTAGGATTTGGTTTAGGGTTTGGGTTTATGGTTAGTGTTAAGGTTAGGTATAGGATAAGGTTTAGTTTTAGTTTTGGGTTTGTGGATGGGTAGCATTTGGGTTAGGGGTAAGCATGGGTTTAGGTTTAGGGTTAGGGTTAGGTTAGGGTTAGTGTTTAAAGTTAGTTTTAGGGTTACAGTTAGGGTTAGTATTACAGTTAGGGTTAGGGTTAGTGTTAGGCTTAAGTTAGGGTTAGGTTTAATGTTAGGGTTAGGTTAAGGTTTAGGGTTTAGTGTTAGGGTTAAGTTAGGTTTAGGGTATGTTTAGGGTTAGGGTTTGTGTTAGGGTTTCAGGTTACAGTTAGGGTTAGAGTTAGGGTTAGGGTTAGGGTTGGTTAGAGTTAGGGTAAAGGGTTTGGTTTGCAGATAGTGTTAGGGTTTTGGTTAGGCTTAGGTTAGGGACAGGGTTTAGGATTAGGTTTAGCATTAGGGTTAGTATTAGGGTTAGTTTAGGGTTAGGGTTAAGTTTTAGGTTTAGGGTTAGGGTTAGTATTAGCGTTAACTTAGGGTTAAGGTTTGGTTTAGGGTTAAGTTTAGGGTTAAGGTTAGGTTAGTGTTAGGGTTAGGGTTTGGCTTAAGTTAGGGTTAGGCCTAGGGTTACAGTTAGATTTTATGGTTAGAGTTATGGTTATGTTAGGTTTAGGGTTAGATTTAGGGTTAGAGTAGGGATTATGGTTTAGGGTTATGGTTAATGTTAGGGTTAGTGTTAGCGAAAGTTTAGGTTAAGGGATAGGGTTAGGATTTGTTTGGTTGCTATGCACTTGCTTTCACTCAAATGTGAACACATGTTTATGGTTAGCATTAGGGTTAGGGTTAGGTTAAGGGTGTAGATTTAGTGTAAGGGTAAGGCTTAGTGTTGAAGTTAGGGTTATGTTTAGGGTTAGGTTTTGGGTTGAGGTTTACTGTTAGGGTGAGTGTTGAGGTTAGGGTTAGGGTTAGAGTTATTCTTAGGTTAGGTTAGGGTTAAGGTTAGGGTTAGGGTTAGGGTTAGTGTTTAGAGTTATGGTTAGGTTTAGGGTAACAGTTAGGGTTAGGGTTAGGGTTAGGCTTAGTAGGGTTAGGTTTTGGTTTTGGGTTAGGTTTAGGTTTAGGTTTAGGTCAGGGTTAGAGTTAGGTTTAGGGTTACGGTTAGGTTTAGGTTAGGGTTTGGGTTTATAGTTAGTGTTTGGGTTAGGGTTAGAGTTAGGTTTGGGTTAGGGTTTGGGTTAGGGTTACAGTTAGGTTTAGGATTTGTGTTTAGAGTTATGGTTAGGGTTAGGGCTAGGGTTAGGATAGAGTTAGGTTTAGGTTAGTGTTAGGGTAAGATCAGGGCTACGGTTGATGTTACAGTTTGGTTAAGGTTAGGGTTAGAATTCCGTTTAGGGTTAGGGATAGGTGTAAGGTTTGAGTTACGTAGTGTTAGTGTTTCATGTTAGGTTTAGGTTTAGGGTTAGGTTTAGGCTTAGGGTGATTGTTTGATTTAGATTAGGGTTATGGTTAGTTTAGGGTTAGGGTTAGATTAAGGGTTAGGTTATGGTAAGCATTTAGGGTTAGTTTTAGGAGTAGGTTTAGGGTTAGAATTAGAGTTAGGGTAGGTATAAGGTTAAGGTTTATGGTTAGGGTTAGGTTTAGGTTAGGGTTAGGGTTTGGTTTAGGGTTATGGTTAGGATTTGGTTTAAGCTTTGGTTTTATGGTTAGGGTTAGAGTTAGGTTTAGGGTTAGAGTTAGGTTTAGGTTAGGGTTAGAGTAAGGGTTAGGATTTGGGTTAAAGTTAAGCATATGTTGAGGTTTAGCATTAGGGTTATGGTTTGGGTTTAGGCTTAGGCTTAGGGTTACAGTTAGTGTTTATGGTTAGAAAAACAGTTAGGTAGGGTACATTTAGTGTTAGAGTTAGGATAAGATTAAGGGTTAGGTTTAGGTTTAGGCATAGGTTTAAGGCTAGGGTTATGTTAGGGTTTGGGCTTGGGTTAGGGTTAGGGTTAGTGTTAGGGTTAAGGTTAGTTTTAGGGTTATTGTTAGGTTAGGGTTAGGGTTTGGTTTAGGGTTAGGGTTAGGATTTGGTTTAGGGAATGGGGTTTTGTTTACTTTTGGGGTTAAGTTTTGGGTTAGGGTTAGGTTTAGGTTTGGGTTTGGGTAAGTGTTGGGATTAGGGTTAGGGGTAAGCATAGGGATAGTTTTAGGATTAGGGTTAGGTTAGGGTTAGAGTTTAGGGTTAGTGTTAGTGTTAGGGTTAGTGTTAGGCTTAGGGGTAGGGTTAGGGTTAGGCTTAAGTTAGGGTTAGGTTTAGGGATCGGGTTGGGTTTAGAGTTATGGTTTAGATTTAGGATTAGGTTAGGTTTAGTGATATGGTTAGGGTTAGGTTTAGGGTTTGGGTTAGGGTTTGGGTTTACAGTTAGGGTTAGTTTTAGGTTAGTGTAAGGTTTTGGGTTAGGGTTAGGTTTGGGTTTAGGTTTAGGATTTAGGGTTAGGGTTAATGTTAGGGCTAGGGTTAGGTTTAGGGTTAGGTTAGTGTTAGGGTTTGGTTAGGGTTATGGTTAGGGTTAGAGTTATGGTTCCGGTTAGATTTAAGGTTAAGGTTAAGGTTTAGGGTTAGCCTTTAGGGTTATGTTAGGGTAAGTTTTAGGATTAGGGTTAGGGTTAGGATTACAGTTAGGGTTAGGGTTAGTGTTAGGCTTAAGTTTGGTTTATGTTTAGTATTAGGGTTAGGTTTAGGGTTAGGGTTTA
>JAQZBX010094985.1:0-11964 GCA_029593785.1 Cabassous unicinctus | reverse complement strand
TATCTAGATGGGTTGAGATGGAAAGACCGTCAATAGGCACAGTACGTGGGGGGCGGCAGGGGGAAGCAAGTTGAAGAAGACACGGACTGTGATTGCACTTGTGTTTGCAAAGCCTGCACAGGTGCAACAGACGGCACACACTGCTGCGCGAGTAACTTTTAATCACTGCAGCGCCCCGGCGGCCCTCGCTATAAAGGGAAGTTGCTCGTACCTGACAACTTAGCGCTTAGAGACCCCAGGGATGTACCCTAGAGACACACTTGCCCACTGCCCAAGGCTGACTGCCGGGTTACAGGACTATCCCACTGGATGGGAGTGGCTAAGCAATGTGCTGAATTCCCACAGCCTGTGAACGGGAAAGGGTGGTGTGATGATACCCTTGGCTGGTCTTTGTCCTTAGGATCCGGGAAAACCACCCCTGACTCTTCAGCGTGTCTTCTGTCAGGAGTGCCTTTTCTTCCTGGTGGGCCCAGGACCACACCCGACAGGTGCAGGGTGGGGTCAGCCACACCTGCAGCCTTAGGGTGAGGACTGGCCACATCAGAAAGGCCAGCCAGGTGATTAGGGGGTTGGGGCTTTGAGCCAGTCGTGTCAGCCCCACCTCCCTGACCTCTGGGAGTTCAGCCATGTGGACACTGATTCCCTCCATCATGCCACGTAATGAGACCCCATAGAAACCCTGGACACTCAAAGCCACGATGAGCTTCCATGATTGAGGAACTACATTGCTATGCTGTGCTACGTTCTGTCTCCATGTAGGGCAGGCACGGAAGCTTGCATCAGAGACCCTCCCAGACCTTGCGTGCTGTGTCTCTTCTTTTAGCTTCTTATTTGTATCCTTTTACTATAATAAAACTATCATCGTAGGTATAGCACTTTCAGTGAGTTCTCAGTCATTCTAGAGAATTAGCGAAACTGAAGGGATGATGAGAACCCCCAAATCTGTAACAGTTGGTGAAAAATGTGGGTGTTCTGTACCCCTGAACTTGCAATTGGTGCCTGAAGGACAATCCCATTGAGAATTTGCCTTAACCTGTGGGGTCCAGCCCAATTCCAGCGAGCTGGGGTCAGAATTGAGTTGATTGAGTTACTGTGGTGTCTGAAGTTGGTGTCAGAAGCTGCTGTTGAAAGTTGCAGAAGTTTTTGCTAAACTTTAGAGAAAGCCAAGAGCAGATCCCAAGTCAGTTTAAATCCAGAGCTTGAGCCCCCAGCCGCACAATATTACAGCCTGTTTGCTTACTACCTCAGGTCCCCTTGGTAAGAATCTTCTGGGCAAGCTGGTTACAATCGGTAACAAAATAATGTCATCAGCAGGGGGTTGAGCAGGAGTGGAATCCCAAAGACCAGGCCATCAGTTCCTCCCTCCGCCAATGCAAGGTCCATGCGTGCGGGTGGTGAGTGGGGTGAGGGCTTCCCTAGCCCACTCACCTCAACCATCCTAGGCGTGGGCCTCCCTCCTTGGCTCCCTCTGCATGCTGGAGCCCCCAGCCCCTTTCCTCCACCGCCTCTTAGTCTTGCATCTCCTCCCCTGCCTCCCCCGCCTCACCCCAAGGTCTCGCTTCCTCTAGTCGTTAGTCCCCAGGCTGAATTTCCCAGCATCCTCTGTGCCTCGCGATGGCAGAGGAAGCTTGAGGTCCTCAGGGTGGAGATGGCACACCGCTCAGACTGATTAATTGAGACTCTTCGAGAAACAGACCCTGAGACAGGGATTGGAGTGCAAGGGGTTTATTAGGGAAGTGATCCCAGGAAACACTGGGAGGGGAGAGGGAAGTGAGAAATAGGGAAGGGAAGCAGTCAAGAAAGGGTTTGTAACTGAGCAAGGGACTGCTGTGGGCAATTGGGGCTCAGCTCCATGGAGCTCCCCACTAGGAAGTGAGGCAGCAGAGGAAAACAACCCACCCGCCCCAATTCCCTGGGTTGGCCTGGAATCCACCCCCCTCCACGATGGGCCCTGTAGCTCCTGCCCTCAGACCCAGCCCAGGGGAGGACAGATCGGTGCGGAGGCCTTGTGGGAAGAAGCAGGGGTGGCTCTTGCCTTTGGAAAGGGAGAAGCTGTGGGTTGATTGAACTGATCAAAGGCAGCTCTGTCCTTTACAGATGCAGTGACCTGCAAACGCTTTTCAAGAGAGAAATTGAACACGGCAACTCTGTGTCTGAGCTGAAAAGAAAACTGCCTGCAGACATGATCACACCCTAGAAATTCCTGCGAGAGTTTGAGCTGTTCCCCTGCCTTTTCTTCTGATTTTGATCATCCATCAACAAAAGACAAATTCCGGAAGTGGATGTGGCTCAAGCAGTTGGGTGCCTGCCTCCCACATGGGAGGTCCGAGGTTTGGTTCTTGGTGCCTCCTAAAGAAGAGAAGCAGACACAACAAGCAGACAGATGAGGGAGTCATCTGGGGAGGGAATTGAATGTAAAAAGTCAAATTCCCTCCCATGATGATGATGGTGATGACAAGAATAGCAGTGGTTCTCATTACTGAGACGTGTGTCACTTTGCTAAGTACTTTACATCCACTAACTAATTCTCCCAAAAAGCCTCAGAAGGAGACCCTATTTTTAGTCCCATTTTGCCAAGGAGGTTCAGAGAAGGTGGGTCAGGGACCACAAACTCAAATGCCAACAGGGGCAGGCAGGCAATATAAATGGGCGAGGTGGGTTCATAGAAGATATTGGGATTGGTGAGGATGGTGTGAACTAGAGATGGGGTGCTCATGCCCTGTCTAAAAGGGGGGCAGTCCCTCCTCAGCTCCAACCTCATTGTTGCCACATGGGAACGCGGGCCCAGTATGGCCAGATCTTGTTTTTCAAGTGAAAACAGAAATTTGGACTTGAATATGACATCTTCCCATTTTTGTAGCAACTGAATCATTTAGGATTAGGGTCCCCTCCTTTTAACAAAATGTTTCAAAATAATGGGAGTAACAAAGATAAAAGTTTGTTTCTCTCACCTATTAAAAAAAAGGAGAATCATCAGTTCAGGATTAGAATAGAGTTTCCATAGTCTCATCAGGGATTCAGGCTCTATCTTCCTGCTCTGCCATCCACAGCTTGTGGCTTCCATTTTCAAGATCACTTCATGGAGCAAGATGGCTGCTAGGGCACCAGTCATCTTTCCAAAGTGACAAAATGAGCAGTATAGTGAGCAGATCACTTGATTTTTCTTTCCTCTACACCTGGCTCTCTTAATTTATTATATTGCCTACCAGTCTCTGTAGGATTTGAATCTGCAAGGCTTAGTCTAAATCTAGTGAGCGAAACAAAGACTAACTCCATATTAGCCTCTGCAGATGGGGCCCTGTCTCACCCAGAGATTGTTGACAAGGACTACTTTGATTGTTATATCCACAGGCCTGGGGTCAATCTCCCATTACCCGAGGATCTGGGGTTAACTTAAGAACAAACTCTTTATGATACACTGAAAAACATTGCCATGGTATTTTGCAGCTCCTTCCATCAAGAGGTGAAATCTTTTCCCCAAACTCCTGCCTCCAGGCTGGTCACATGACTTTTTTTGACCAATAGGATGGGGCAGAAGGGATTTCGTGTCAGTTCTGGGGCCTGGCAGCCCCCACCATTGCTGGAGTGAGTCCAGGTAAGATGAGCTGAACTATCTGGTCAACCCACAGGATTGTGAAAAAGAACAAATGGTCATTGTTTTAAGCCACTCCATTTTGGGGTGATCTGTTAAGCAAAGAGCTAGTTGATCCACTCCTCATCTCTGTCTACCTTCCTGTCCCAGATCCTGGTAGGGCTCTAAAGCCTTGACCATGACCCTGGGATGAAAGCTTGGAGCCTTGAACTTGGTTCTGCATCTATCCCTCTTTTTCTCCAACCTACTCTGACCATGTTGATTCAACATCCTGCATGATCTGAAAACCTGTCCATCCTCCCCCACTTACCTCCAAGCTCTTCAGAGAGGAATTCATGTCTGGTCAGAGACACTATTGTGTGTCTTGTGGCTGAACACATGGACAGCTGGTGGGACATGTGGCATACATGCTTCACTTTAGTAGGTAAGTGTTTATTTTAATGTATTAGAAGAAATGTATAACTCGCACATCAAACCAATCATTGCACAGGTATTGTTTGGAATAAGGCTAGAGGGACAAAAAGGACATTAAAAAAAAAGATGAAATGAATAATTCAAGGGGCACACTGATGTAGCAAAGACTGTGAAGGTGATACGCCGAGGACTGGAGTTGGGGAAACCCAGCACTGAGAGCCAGCCCTGACATCTTTTCCTGGTGCACCTGCACACAAGCTGTACGGCCTTGGGCAGGTCACTCAGCTTTTCAGAGCCCCCATTTCCTCACCTGTGTGATGAGGATTCCAAATGCACCAGCCTCATGGGATTGTTCAGAACATCACACCAGCCTCGTGATGAAAGCATGTGCTCTGGAAGTGGATGACGGGCACCAGTCCCCATTCTGCAGCTCACCAGCTGTGTGACCTTGGGCAAGTTACTTCACCTCTCTGAGCTTGCCTCCTCTTCTATAAGCAGGGTATAATGGCACCTGACTGCTGGGGTAGTCATAGGATTCCAGGAGTTGATTCACCTTTTGGGTCAAGCCTGGTGTGGAGTGAGTGTTCAAGCCATGTCATTGTTGGACAATGGGGACAGCGCAGGACTCCAACTGAAACGGCCCCTCCCAGAGGCCTCGGTCAGGGCAAGCCCCAGCTCCAGGCCCAGTCTTTACCAACTGGGTTGATGTCAGGAGTCTAAGTTAGGAGTCTACATCCTGCCCTTGCCCCCGACCCCGGAGTCTCTTGGCAGGGAGATGGTGTCAGGGGAACTGCTATTTTTGTCCTGAAGGGACGGGGTGGGACCTTCTCAGGGCAGCCCTTCCCACCCTGGGAGCTCACTGGGGAAGCCTTGGCCTGAAGTTCTAGGGCTGTCCAAAGTTACCCACGTTCCCCTAGCTCTCCACTCACCTAACAGCTCCAGGAAGCCAAGTCTACACTGATCCCACCCCAGCATGACCTGGGACAGCAGGAGCCAGTGAGTCAGACCCAAGTGCAACTTTAGCCATGACCCCATCCAAGCCCTGCCCTACTTCCCCCGGCCATTTCTACCAACAAGGAAACTGAGGCCCAGCAGCATCCAGTGACTGCCGACCCCAGGCCGTTGAGGAGGTAGCCCCTTAGCTTCTCGTTAAGGTTTGCAGACTGAAAAGCCAGGGAGTGGTTCGCTCTTCCTGCATGGGAGTGTAGACTGGAACCGTCTCTTTGTAGTAATTTTGTATTAATGGTAAAAATGATAAGTACATATATCCTTTGCCCAGCAATTCCATTTCTAGGCATTTATACAATAAATATACTCATATAATTATACACAGATTTGTCTCAAGGACATTAATAGCAGCATTCTTTGCAGTGGCAAAAGTCTAAAAACAACTAAGGTTAAAATAAATGGCCAAAAATCCATACAATGGAATACAACACAGATGTGAAAATGAATGACTAACTAGTGACATTGATTGAGCTCCAAGATTTATACTGTTAGCAAGAAAACAAGGGATATATATAGAAGGCACATGGGCTGCCAGGCTCTGTGTGCCGGTGAGCCACCAGGCCCCGGGAGCCATGCAGCAAGATGATGACGTGAAAGGAGAGAGACAAGACAAGATGCTCCGAAAGCTCCAAAAACCAGGAGCCGAGGTGGCGCAGATGGCTAGAACACCTCTCTCCTGCATCGGAGGTCTTCAGGATCGAATCCTGGTGAAGACTGGAGGAGGAGGATGAGAAGAGATGAAACAGACACAGAGAATTGCCCAGCGAATGGACACAAAACAGCAAAGGGGGAAGGGGGGGTTTAAAATGGATCAAGTAAATAAAGATAAACCTTTAAAAATAAATAAATAAAAAGAAAACAAGAGACAAAGCAGTATGCCACTATTTGTGTGTCTTTATTAAAAGGAAAAAACACTATATAATATTCGTGAATCTATAGACCTACGACAGCTTTGGAAAGATGTGCACAGTATTGGTTGCCTCTGGGGAATGAGGTGTGGGTGGGAGAGAGACTTGGTTTTCATTGGGTACTCCTTTGCACTGATTGATTTTTTAAAAAAAATCATATACATGTATTAGCTACACCCTCCGCCAAATAAAACCCAGGTTTCTGGCCTGACCACACGGTCAGCTTTCATGGAGAAGGGTTGGAAGTGTAAACACCAGGCTGTGGAGGCTGTTTACTTTCTAAACCAGGGCTGGAGGAGAGCGCAAGGGGGAACGCAAGCAAAAAAGGAAAAGCACCATTAAACTAAAAATGTGCTTGTACAAAACACAGACTCACAGCATACGCTAATCGCCTGTTTGTGGGTGTATTTGTGCATGTGTGTGCTTATATGTGGGAGTGTTTGTGTGTGGAGGCCGTGTTTCTGCAAAGGCGGACGTTTGTGTATTGAGGGGGGAATGGAGGACGGGGCGGGGGGCGCCGCCTGCACAAGTGGCTGCCTTGCAGTGTAACTCTGAACAACGTGCTTGGCTTCTCTGGGCCTCGGTGGTCCTCCTCCACATCTAACGTCAATACGGAGGCGAACGTGGAGGCGCACGGAGCTCAAGTCCCGGGAGCCCATTCCAAAAGGGGCCGGGGATCCAGTGCCCCTGCCCTAGGGGTGTCAGCTGTGGAGGGAGACTGACAGCAATCGTGAGAGGGAGGCGGAGAGAGGCTCTGAGTCCCTGGAGAGAAAGTTCACTTGACCAAGAAGAGCCACTGACTGGCCCAGGCCCCTGGCTCAGTGGTGGCCTGTGCACAGGCTGCCTGTGACCCGGCTGTGTCAGTGGAGAGGGAGGGAGCACTGCGGCAGGTGTGTGAGCATGCACACAAATATGTGGGACTGTGGGTGTGAGGTGTGGGTGAGGGGGCTGCCTGTGAGGGTGTGTACAGGCTAGTAGGTGTGTGCATGTGTGACGGTGACCATCTCTGCATGTTACGTGTGAGGATGAACACACGTGAATGTGAATTTGCACGAGGGTGTGTGTATACATGATGACATAAACACGTGGCTATGAAGTATGTGTATGTATGTGAATTGTCAATGTGTTCTGGATGTATCTACAAATATGCGAATGTGTATGCATGTGCATATTTGTGCATGTGTGTGTATTTCTAGCTGAGGTCTGGTGGGCAAATTATTTAACCTTTCTGTGCCTCAGTATCCTTATCTCTAAAATGGGGGAAATAATAAATAGTACTCGCCTTGGTGGATTAAAGTCCGGCCTTGTGACTTGCTTGGATGCAAAGAATCTGGGCCCTACGAGATCTGCAGCTTCTGCATCTGCACACTGGGAGCACTCCCTCTTGGAACCCAGGGGCCCTGCTGTACAGAAGTTCAAGTCAAATGGTGAGGCCACGGGGAAGGAAACCGAGGCACACCGTGGACGGCCCTGCCTGAGCTCGCCGCTGGCAGCGGCACCACACAGCTGCCTGCGTGAGCCTCCTGGACGCTGACCCCAGTCGAGCCCCTGATGGCTGTAGACCCAGCCCATGTCACATGGAGCAGAACTGCCCAGCCGAGCTCCGTCAGAGCCCAGCTCATGAGGCATCATCAACAGTGCTGGCTGCCTTTAAGCCATTTAGGCTGAGGGTGGTTAGTTACGCAGGACTAGCTAACTGATACTCTACCTTGTAAAGTTACAAGTGTTTTTAAACACTTAACAAGGTTCGGCAAACTTTTTCCATAGAGAGCCAGAGAGTAAATTTCCCTCGATGTTGCAGGTCACACGGTCGTCATACCCCCTCGCCTCTGCCGTCGTAGCGCGGAGGCAGCCGAGGACCAGACATTACTTTAATGAATGAGCGTGGCTGTGTCCAATACCACAGCCATTAAGCTGCATTTGCCCCACAGGCCTACCGTTTGCCCTGACCTTGAGCGTGGTAAGGTAGGTGCTATGCAAGTGTTAGCTAGATCCTGAGTGTGTATGCCTAGATGTGAAGACATGCACACGTGTGTGAAGCATGTGAATGAAACGGCGTAAACGCGTGTATGTCTGGAATCTGTTTAGTCCTTCTGTAAAAACAAAGCAAGAAGCTTGCACGGGCCAACATTCTAACGCATCGACCCCAGGCCTTCATGCTTCTATTCTGGGGAGAAAGGAAGCAGCGGGAAAAGCCAAGAGAAGAAAGAGCTGGTGTGTCCTGTCGTTTTCATCTGGGTTAAGTTTGGAGGGAAGCCAGCCAGCTGGGCTACTGTAAGGCCAGCCCACGCCTTCCCATCTGCTGAAAGGAGGATGAAGTCAGCTCGCTGGAAGAAGGGGGGAGGGGATGCTGCAAACAAAGAGGATCCCTTGGACTTTTACAAGGAGCGGATTGGAGGGAGAAAGCTAACCCCCCTCTGCGGCGGGCGGCTTTTCCAGGCAACTTGCAAACATCTGCTTGCTCATTTCATTTTGATCTCCAGCTGTGGGACTCAGGAGACGCTACTTCCTGTATGACTAACTTCCTTGGCTGGGTTTGCCAGGGCCAGAAATGCAGTAGCGTAAGCCAGCAGACGTGGATTCAAATCCCTGTTGGCGCTCACTAAGTGATGTCAGGATGTGTGACCTCATCTTGCTGAGCCTCAGTTTCCTCGTCTGTAAAAGGCGGATGACATTAGCACCACTTCCTAAGGCAGTTGCAATGATCAAACAAGAATCAAGTGCACCAAGCAATTAACACCGAGCTTTGCCTACAGTGAGTTCTCCCCGAGGTGGAACCCTGAGACGGAGGGACGGTATGTTGGGCTCCAAGATTTCAGGGACATCTTCCCGAATCGCCCCCAGTGTCACAGAAACCAGTTTGTTTCCTTCAAAGCATTGGTCTCTGTTAGTTACTCAGCTCTCACTGGCATGTTTATTTGATAAACATGGTCTACTCCAGCAGACTGCAAGCTGCAGGCAAATGGGGATAGTGGTTATTTTGCTAAGCCCTCTATTCCCAGGGCTGAGAACAGTGTCTGAGGGCAGAGCTGACACTTGGTAATTACTTACTGAATGAATAAATAGAGGTGGAGTACTTCATAATTTGGAATTCCCCTGGGCCCTAGAGAGAGGAATTTAAGGACTTCCAATAGGGACTACCAAATGGGGTGATGATAGGAACCCTTCTTCAGCATCCTGGTGCATTAGTTAGGTTAGGCTGCGTCATGCTGCAGTAACAAAGAACCCCACAGTTTTAGAAGCTTTATATCACAGAGGTTGACTTCTCACTCATTCGAAATCTAGTATAAGTCAGATGACTCTCAAGGGCAGCTGTGCTCCATGAATGACTCAGAGATACAGGCTGGTTCCACCTTGTGAAACCATCATCTCAACACACAACATTTGTCACCTTTGCAGGGGAAGAGGGAGCTGAAATATTGTGCGCACGTCCCTTCTGCTCATTGCCCATTTGTCAGTACCAACTACTTGGCCCTGCCTAATCACAGAGGAGCTGGGAGATGCAGGGTTGCTCGTAGATATTCAGCAAACAGAAGTGTCTCTGCCACATTTGGGAAGGGCTCAGCCTTCTTGGCTGGCTCTCATGGTTTGGGTTGAGTAAGAGGAAGCTCAAATGTACTTCGAAAACTTGCAAAGTGGAGATACTAATTAGACTGTTTCTGCAAACCAGATTTTTATCAGAGGAAAAATAATCATCCCAAATCCTTTTCTTAAAATACAGAGCAGCTTCCCACCCAGTGTTTTCAGCCTGCAGTTTCTTGTCATGCGAGATCTTGAAAGTCTCCCATCTCCAAATGCCACAACCATCTTTCGCCATGATTGAAATATGTTTTAATGGTTTCATTTTGATAAGGATCAACAGCTGCCCATGAGAGGCATAGCTCCTAATCCAAGAAGACCAATGATTAAATAAACCGGGAGGATAAAAATCTTTTGATGAGATCAGGTCCTTAAAAGCTTTTAGTCTGAGTCTGGCACGCAGTAGGACTCCTAATTTTTCCTTTCCTGGCTTCATTTGCAGATGACTTAATGGACTTTAATCTTTTTCTTAAATGCCAGCTCAGAGTCACTGCATCTAAAGATGGGTGGCGGAGGGGGAGGGAGACAAAAGTGTGGGCAAAATCCCTGAATATTCATGAAAAGAGCCGGGATTTTGAGAAGACAGACTGGATAGGACGCATGCTCTCTACAGGCTGGAAGACTAAGTGAACAAGGGCACTAGCCCTGCAAATACAGAGGCTTCTCTTTGCTGGAACTTTCCAGATGACTCTGATGTCTTTTTTTTTTTTCCCTAACAGCTTCTGACTCCTGGGGATTGGAGAAAAGGGGAACTGCCAGTGGGATTAAATCTCGTTTCTGCTTCACAATGATATTTTTTCTGCTCAGTTCTGGGCTGGCATCTTCTTCCACCACCACCACCCCTTCAGCTGTCTGTCTCCCCCACGAAGCAAACCTCACACACGCCATAGCGTGGGCCCATAGCAGCGTGGCGGAGAGATCCCAGGAAGGCTACTGAAAGGTAGCAGTAGGGCCATCTGACCTTGGCTCACCACCCGGCCACATGTTAGAGTCATCCAGATTGCTGTAGATGATTCCCCCAGACGTTCTGATCTCATCTGTCTGGGGTAGAACCCAGAGGTGGAGGCTTTTGGAGTCCCTCGTGTGTTGCTATGCAGCCAGGATTGAGAAAGCTGGCCTAAGCTTTCCGCCCAGGACTCAAGCAAGGATATCCAATTTGGGAGAAAGCTCGTAAGTAGATGGCACAATTCAGAAAAAAGAAAGAGACACGGGGGTGGTTGATCCTCTCACTGGATGCCTTCCCTTCTGAGGACATGAGTGACAAACGTTCACAAATACGGACGCAATCACAGTCCTGCTGGAAAGGAAGTTTGATTCAGAATGAGGTGGGGATGCCATGGGCAGAGCACCCGAGGGCCAAGCCCGCTTAAGAAATGGATTCACTTACCTCCTGTTCCAAAGATGCTGGGACACTACTCCCAAGAGAACACAGCTAACATTTGGAGAGTACTTCGCAATTTCACATGCATTACTCTTTGATTTCCCCCAACAAACCTATAAAAGGAGTTACTTTCACCCCCATTTGGAAAAGGAGGAAAGTAATATCCAGAGAAATGAATTGCCCAAAATTATACAGCCAGTGTATAGTGAGACTGGGACTTCAACCCTGACATTTAAAGAGTGTTTGGGAGCAGATGTGGCTCAAGAGATCGAGCACCTGCTTCCCACATGCGAGATCCCGGGTTCGGTTCCCGGTGCCTCCTAAAAACAAACAAACAAAATAACAAACAACAAGCAAAGAAACAAAAAAACTCAAGGGAGCTGATGTGGCTCAATGGTTGAGTGCCGGCTTCTCACAAACGAGGTACTGGGTTCAATCCCTAGTACCTCCTAAATATAAAAATATAAAAATATATAAAAAGAGCTTTAAATAATTGAAGGCATAAAATAAAAGGATAGAAACTTTAAAAAAATAGTGTTTGCTGTCTGCTAGGACTTTAGGCAAGTATAAATTATACAATTATGGAATAAATTCCCTAGTTCTTACTCCTTTAACACACTCTTCTATTTGTTTCTAGCATTTCTATGGTAGGCTCTGATTTGCCCACTAATATCCATACTTCCTTCATATTTTGTTCAGGGCTTCCATGAACCATGTGTGAGGCTCTCTTTCCCAGCTTCCCTTGCAGCTAGGAGAGGTCATGTGACACTGTTCTGGCCAATGAGCTGTAAGAAGAAGTCTACTGTAGATGGATTGTATGATTTATGAAATACTTTTCAATAAAATAGATTTTTAAAAAAAGAGGAATGCTACTAGGCTCCTGTCATAGATTGAATTATGTACCTCCATTTAGACATGTTCTCAATCTGTATTCCTGTGGATGACAAACTCAACCATGACCCTGCCTAAAGTGGTTCCCCTGTGCCCTCCGGATCAGTCCAGACTCTCAGCGTGGTTGATAGCCTGGCAATCAAAGCATGACCCCTGGACCAGCAGCACTGGGAGCTTGTGAGAAATGCAGA